>JAKSZT010053832.1:501506-513888 GCA_026826555.1 Tolypeutes matacus
TGTGTGGTAGCCTGGGTGTGTGGTAGCCTGCATGTGGCAGGTATTTATTGGCTTCCTGGGATGATCTGAGAGGATGCAACCTTGAGGGTGGCTATTGACCTAAGTACTACTAGCTCTGTGAGGAGTGTGCAGCATTCCCCCTGGAAGGAGAGCATGAAAGAAGCAATATGAGACCTGGCTCTGATCTGGAGATCTTGGGGAGAGGAGGCCATCACAAAACCTCCAGAATGAAATCCATAACTCCCATTCAATATGGTCATCCAAGCACAAAGTTCAGAGAAGAAAAAAAAAACACAAAAAACCAACAACGTGAAAGACAGCCAGTCAATAGATGAGAAATAACAACAGCAATACTTGTATAGCTCGTACCGTTTCTCACATGCCATTTTATGAGCTTTACACATATTATACTCACTTTATCTTCACAGTCTGAAGAAAGGGTTTACTATAACTATTAAGAATTTTATTATTGGCTAATAGTGATCCAGGAAACAGCAGATTGATCGCAGGTCTTCACTTCTGTTCTCTGCCCCAAACAAACAAAAACCCTACCCACTAAAAAGACAGCAAAGGGATAAAATTTTTTAAAATGGTATCTATCTGTCTGTCTGTCTGTCTGTCTATCTATCTGCCATCCACAAAGACAGAGAGACTGTGAAAAGATGCAGCAGAAACATTTTGTAAGCTGAAGAGAAGATGGAGAAGAGGTGCTTAATTTAGCAGCCTGAAGAAATCAGAAAAGGTAGTTGAGAAAGTACAGAAACAAGATGAGTCAGTTTACAGGACCCATGAAAGGATCAGACACACAAAATACTTCTAAACTGGAGGATAGTTGAGGCTCAAATAGGAGGGCTAGCTGAAATTTTTTCACCAATCCTAGGCATGAAGGAAATTTATTCTTCTGCACCCAGCAGAAGATCGAAGTTTACTTATGGGCCCGAGGAACAGTTAAAAGCGTTCACTGCAAAGTTAAATTACGTGAGGTTTGACACAAATTGTTGGGTAAATTGTCAGAACTCTTCCCAGACTTGGCTCAGAGAAACACTGCCAGCCAGACTTCTATCCATGCCCCAACCTCAGCCAAGAGATTGGAGGACTCCTCACTGGAAAACTAACTAACCTCAGAACAAAGAACAGAAACAAAGTTAGGAGTTCTCCCCATGAAATAGCCCACCCAGATTACTCACGCGTGAGGTCTACCACCCAACAAATTCTGTCCAAATACACAAGGCTTCCAATCTGATTTTTGGTGCCTCCTCCTTAAATATGCATGGACTGTCAAGAAACAAAATATCTTATTAAAACTTCTAATAAGAAAGACCTGAAAAAAGACATGCAGAATAAAGGAAAGTTGAGAGAACAGATACAATGCAAGGAACAGAGAAGAACAAGATAAAACTAAACTAAATTAAACTAAAACCAGACTCAATATTCTCGAGAAACAGAAGATATAGCATCTATGAAATGAAAATATGTTGCTATTAGAAAAAATAGGTGCCAGGAGCTTACAGAGAATAAAGAAGACTCTTGGAAATTAAAAAATCAAAATAAAAAATTTAAAAGCATCAGTAGGAAAGTTGAAATATATTGATGAGGAAATCTCATAGAAAGTGGGGGTGGGGGGAAGTAAAAAGAATGCAAAATGGAATATGTTCAGCAAGTTCAACATTCAACAAGAAGAGATTCAGAAAGAAGCAGAAAAAAGAGTAATGCAAGAAAATTTCCCCAAGTGGAAAGAAGTGTCCAGATTTTAAAAGCCTTCCAAAATTCCCAGAACAACAGATAAAAGTAAACCACACCAGAGCATGTAACATGGCTCCACTGTCTTCAAGAAGGGCAGAGACTTCAACTGGCAAAATACTTCCCAACAGCAGTACTGACCAGCAGAAGTCAATAAATGAAGGAGTGCTTTAAAAAAATTTTTTGAGGGAAAATCCAGTCTTGAAATTTATACTCAGCCAAAGTATTTAAGGTAGAATAAGACATTTTCAGATATTCAAGGTATCAAAACATTTAGTTCCTAACTTTCTTGACATGCCCTAGAACTTATGTGTTCTAATGAAAAATAGTGAGTACCCTAAGAGAAAGGACGACATGGGTCATGAAAAGTGGGAAACAAGGATTCCAACCTAAGAGAGATGCAAGGAACCCTCAAGATGTCAGTGAAAGAAGGCAAAAGCTGTTCAGCAATTTGGAGAACCGGATGGAAGGCTCTAGGAGGGATATCCCCCCCACCCCCCCAAAATAATAGAGTACATGATGTGTTTGAATGTACAGAGAGGATAATTATATTTTGAATTATATTACAGTTACACTTTGAGACTAAATTAATGATGGGAATCACAGAATCTAAGCAAAAAAAAAAAAAAAAATTTAGGCAATTATCAACTCCAGAGAAAACAAAAATTTGAAAACAGAAAATGCAACCATAGTGAGCTACTACTAATGTGAAATGCTCCCTTTTTAGACAACAGTTTTATTGAGATATAATTTACAAAACATAATAGTTACCATTTTAAAGGGTAGCAATGCTCCTTTCCAGAAACAGCTCCTGCAAGTTCCAGGACTTTTAAAGACTAAAGCCTCAGGATGGTGGCACGCCTGACCACGAGCCATCAGATGACCTGGTGACATAAGCGGCGCATCACGATCCACAGTCATGAAGTCAGATGTGGCCAGCACTACACTCCTGTTGAGTGGAGGTG
This sequence comes from Tolypeutes matacus, assembly GCA_026826555.1. Taxonomy (NCBI): domain Eukaryota; kingdom Metazoa; phylum Chordata; class Mammalia; order Cingulata; family Chlamyphoridae; genus Tolypeutes; species Tolypeutes matacus. The sequence goes on from JAKSZT010053832.1 coordinate 504,212, forward strand.
GTATATGGGAGCAGGCGCTGGTGGTGGGTGGCTCTCTGTAAAAAGGCTAGCGATGCTAAAGGCCACGAGTGTCCAGCAGCACTGACCAGGCCTCTGCTGTGGTCTTGGTTGTGTTTTCCCTCAGTCTAACTTGCCTTGGTTCTTGCCAATTTTATGAACCTGGTTCTTCCTTCTTTCTATTATTGTTTCCAATAAATTTATTTTCAGCTGAAGTTAGCCAAAATTGGTTTATACTGCTTGCACCAGAGAGCCCTGGTTAATATAAGGAGATTCAAGTTTTGGGTTATTTTTTAATATTTCTAGAAATTTTACAAATTCAATTAACATGCAAAAAGAGGATATATATATAATTTGTATTAATTTAGCATGTATCCTTTAAATTTTAACATAAATAACTGAAAATGTTTATAACAAAGTCTAGATTTATATTTCTGTTATTCTCCTCATCAAGATGAAAGGATTTCTCAGCATTCTTGGACTACGCACTGAGCACCCTTATTTGTTACTGTTGTCTAGAATTCTTTTTTCCTGCCTTTTCCATGTTTTTTAAATTTTAATTCTTTCCTGTCTTTCTGTGGGTATTGAGTTTGTTTGTTACATTTTTATTCTATTTTATCCTCTGCTATCTTTTATTTTTTGAATTACCCTTGACATTTTAAAGGGCATATTTAATAACTCTAGAGTTCATCGAAGTCATTTCCATCCTCCAAAATAATACAAAGGCCTTAAAACACTTTAACTCCAAAAAACTTTTCCAGTTTTTATTGTTGTTGTTGTTATTTTGTTTTTGTTTTTGGTTAGGCCAGTAAAAAGAATTTATCTGGGTAATGGGGGAAAGAACAGAGCTTGTTGAGAAATGGGAGAGAAAGATGGAAATATACACCAAGATTTGGTGCATGCTCCTCTAGACAGAGAGAGTGAGCTCTGCCTCGTGTGGTTGCCTTTTAAACTGTTAATTATTCCTCCCCCTTCCTAATAATAAGGGGAGGGGCCCCAGCTGTCATTGGTTACCCCACCAATGGTGGGGCCAATGGCTAATGGTCAGGCCTGTTTGGAATAACTGGGGCCAAGGGGAGGTCCCGGACAGGAAACTGGGACCTCAAGGTTACACTCAAGGTCCCAGAGAGGTCTTGCAGCCATATTGTCTGCCAGCCATGTTGTCTGCCAGCCATGTTGTCGCTCGTCTTCTCCTCTGTTACCCTGTACTAACCTGCCTCAGATATTGAGAGAGCGCATAACGGTAGGGAACTCAAGGCGAATAAACTCTTCCTGTTTTACAAGTTTTATTTCTTTTTGAATCCATAGATCAGCTATCTTAATTTATTTTCACAGCCAGTGACCCTTTATTTTAGATTAGCCACCTTCACAGTGTACTCTACTCAGCATCCATTCTGGCACCTCTGACCGTCCTTCTAAGATTATTTTCCTGCTTAATGAATATGCTCATTAGGGTTTTCCTTAGTGAAAGTCTGCTAATAGTAAAGCTCTTGCTTCTGTTCATCTAGAATATCCAACATAAGTGTAATTAATATCCATTGATCCCTTCCTACATGCCAAGCTGTTTGTTAACTAGTTTACGCATATTAACTCATGTAATCCTCACATAACCTATAATCAGGTGTCAGAAAACTTTTTCTGGAAAGAGACAAATAGTAAATATTTCAGGCTTTGTAAGCCACACGCGGCCTCTGTTGCACATTCTTTGCTTTTTATTTTTTTTAAACCCTTTAAAAACGTAAAAACTATCAATGGTTTAAACGCTGCCAAAGCAGGCGATGGTGTGCACTTGGCCCATAGGCTCTTAAACAGTTCCACTGGGTATACAATTCTAGGCTGACTTACTTTCCTGAGCCATCTGAAGATACTAGTCCACCATATTCTTCATTCCATCCTTGCTGATGAGAAGAAATCTGGCAGTTTGTTGCTGCTGTACCTACTGTGGGTCTTTTCTCTCTGATTGCCTTTTAAGACTGTGGTAACACATAGAGCACACCACTTCCCACTCTAACCACCAGCGGGGGATGATCCAGGGATGTCAACTACAGTCGCAATGTCATGCTACCAACACTACCATCCATTAGCAAAGCTTTATCATCACTCCAAACAAACTCTGGATTCTCTGGTTGCTTTTAAGATATATATTTTTGTCTTTGGAGTTTTATGCTTTAACAACAATGCATCTGGGTGTGGATTTATTTTTGTTTTCCTGCTCGGGATTTGTTGTGATTACAGATTCTGAGGCGTCATATTTTTTCATCAATTCCAAATCCATCTCAGCCATTAAGTCTTTGAATAGTGCTTCTATTTCTTCTGTAATTCTATTTAGATAGATGTTATACTTTCTCAATACGTCTTTGTGTTGCAACTATTTTGTATATTTTACATATCTCATTTACTCTCTGTGGCTTATTCTGGGTAATTTCACTAATTCCATCTTCTAGTTAACTAATTTTCTCTTTACCTATTTACTCCAGCTTATAGGTATTACATTTCAACTGTTATATTTTTCAATTCTAGATATTGTATTATTTACATTGAACCATATGAAACTATTGACTATTTTTGACCAATAAAGTTATAAGTTTTAGGATTCAATCCAATATTTGATACTTTCAAGATCTTCCAGGTCTTTCTGTTGGTTTCTTATTCCGAGCTGTCTTAGTTTGCTAGAGCTGCTATGACAAATACCACGGACTTGCTGGCTTAAGCAGGAATTTATTGTCGAACCATTTTGGAGGCTAGAAGTCCAACATCAAGATACTGTGAGGCTGTGCTTGCTCTGCAGTCTGTAGCGGCTTGCTGGCAGTCAACCTCGGCCTCCACCACATGACCGTGTCCTCCTGTGGCTTCAACTCCCACTGTGTCCAATTTTCTCCAATCACACAGTCTCCAGTCATATCGGGTTAAGGACCCCCTGATTCAGCTTGGCCTTAACATCTTCAAAGTTCCTATAAACGGATGAGTTCACACCCACAGAATCAGGAACTGAGACTTGAAAATATCTTTGTGGGGGCCATGATTCAATCTACCACACTAGCTTAGGTTTTAACTTCCTTTTCTATATCTTTAAATATTTTAAGCACTTTCTTAAATATTCTTTATATGATAGTTCCAATAGCTTATGTTTTGTGAATCTGATTCTGTTGTTTGTTTTCCCACTGACTCTCATACGTTGCTTCTTGGTTACTTTTTTTTCTTCTTTCCCTTCCCTTCCCTTCCCTTCCCTTCCCTTCCCTTCCCTTCCCTTCCCTTCCCTTCCCTTCCCTCATCCCTCCCTCCCTTTCTTTCTTTCTTGTTTATATATTGGTAGGTTTTTAAATTTTTTAAGTTTCAAGCTCATGCTCATTAGGTCTTTGTGGGAATTTTAAGGCCTGGGTAGAGGACACATTCCTTCACATAGGATTTTCACTAACTTCTGTCAAGACCAATTCTCAGATAATGAAATTAGAGTGAGAGTGAATATGAACTCTGCTCCCAGATGAAGGGTCAGTGCTTGGTTTTTAAATTCTTGGGGTTCCTATTTTTATGCCCTCTACTCAGAGGCAAAGCCTCTGGTAGTTTTCCTTACCAAGTCTCTTTTGGGGATGGTCAGCACTTTGCATATCCTAGCTTTACATAGGGATCTCCTTTCCAACCCCCTTGCCTTATGCAGGTACAAGGACTTTTCTGTGGCCAGGCAAAAACTATCAAGGCCATAAGCACTAGGTTACTGAGACTGGTAACTCTCCCCATGGAGGAAGCACTACCTTCAATAGTGGGTTACCACTCTAGAGTCATGCTTTAGCTTGTTTCTGGCTTCTGAGGATTTCCTTTTACTTCCTAATAAGCTTAGTTATGAGTTTTACATGGTTTTAGTTTTTAGTTTTGTTTTTAGCAGAAGCGCTTCAGGATATCTAGTTCATATTGCTGTGAATGGAAGGTCTGATACGTTCACATGCTTTAAATAATAGTTTAGTAAGTTTAGCTCTAGGTTGGTAATGATTTTCCCCTCTGTAATCTGAAAATGTCATTCCCTATCATCTGGAATCTCCTGTGATTAATAAGTAGTCTGTGGTTCACCTTTCTTTCTTGTCATCCTTGACACTTCATAGTTTCACTATTAAGTATCTGAGTGGGGATTTATTTTCAAACATTTCTCAGTACCAGAGTAAATTACTTATTTTAAGTTTCAATAAAATATTTATTTCATATCTTGCTTTGCTTTCCTACCATTACCTCTTTTTCAGATCAGATGCATGTTGGAAATTTTCAGTTTATCCTCTGCATTGTTTAACTTTATTCTCTCTTGCTCAAATTGTCGATGTTCTGTGTTTTGATCCAGGTCACTTCCTCAGCACTATCTTTTTGTCACCAATTCTCTCTTCAACTGTCTATAGTTTATTCTTTTAATTTCATTGACTTTTTTCATTTCTAGGTTTTTGTTTTTAAAGTTTAATTTAATTTATTTATTTATTCCCACCCCTTCGATGATTTTGCACTTGCTGTGTCTGTTCGTCTTCCTTGTTTCTTTAGCAGGCACTGGGAGCCAAACCCGGGACCTCTGATATGGAAAGGAGATGCCTAATCAATTGAGCCACCTCCACTCCCTGCTTTGTTGTGTCTCTCATGTTTTTCCTCCTCATGTCCTTTGTGTCAGCTTGCCATGCCTGCCTATCATGTCAGCTCACTGTCTTCTTTAGGAGGCACCGGAAACCTCTGCTCCCTGCTTTGTTGTGTCTCTCATTATGTTTTTCTTCTTGTGTCTCTTGTTGCATCATCTTGTTGTGTCAGCTTGCCATGCTTGCCCGTCACGCCAGCTCGCTGTCTTCTTTAGGAGGCACCGGAAACCAAACCAGGGACCTCCCATGTGGTAGGCGGGAGCTCAATTGCATGAGTCACATCTGCTTCCCATAATTGGCTGTTAATACTCATCTATTCTAATCACATTTCTGCCAATTTCTGGTTCTTTATACGGATATTATTAATTTATCCCTCCAAAGATCCTAATAATAACTCTTATTTTAAAGTATTTTTCAGATTGCTCTTATATTTTAATTTCATCTGGAGAGAATTAATCTTTCAACCACTGAAACTGTTAACTATCTTCATTAGTTTCAGATTCTTCATGCACTTTGGAACTTCACTTTGTATGTTCTATTTAAAGGGGGATTTCTCTCCACCTTCCTCTATCCTATTCTTTCTATGCCCTTCTTGTCTACAGTTTTGTGTTTGCCTCCATCCGGCCCTGAGATCCCAAGACTAGAACCAGGTTTTACATGGACAACATGGCACAGAAGCACTGTGAGAATGCTGGAGATCAATCACTGAGCCCACAAGGAGCTTGGACCCAGGTCTGCTCACGGGACCTGCTTTGGGCCTGTCCTCCACCTCCCTAAACAAGAAGCTGCCTACAAACAATGATTTCAGGCTGTGATTAGCAGCAGCTTTATTTCTGTTTCTTTTCACAAAGAAGCAGTGAACCAGGATCCTTTCCCTTGAACTAAAGGAAGGTTTTCATTCCCCACTTCCCACAGGGACTGAGCTCCCATTTGCACCGACGGCCTTGGGCCCTGGAAGCCAGGAGAGCCACAGGTCCAGTTTCACCCCCACTTCACACTTCTGCTCTCTTCCTCCTCTAGGTGTTTTAATGTTTTTGCTCTGGGCTTGTCATTATAATTTCCCCTTTTTAGGCTGTATTTTTTACTATTATTTTTAAAGAAGCTTTAGATTACATAAATGTTACATGCCTTTATTTGGAGCAGAATGTGAAGTTACAACATCATCTTAATTGGATGTTTATTAATTAATATTGATTATATCTAAAATTTCCTGTGGCTTTGGATGTGAGCAAAATCACTAACAGTAGATAATATGGGTCATATCTTGGTGACAATCATATTACATGGCTATTTAGAAGGGTTTTGTTTCACTATTAAAACAATTCTGCTTAAATATGTAAGTTATTTGGAATAACTTCAGGATGATCATGTTTCAAGAAAGTAGATAGCTAGAAGAATAAATTAGAGGAACAAGGGACTGGAGATGGAAATGGAACTATTTTTATTCAAGAAATGGGTAGCAATTTCTCATTAACAACAATGGACTAAATATAGATTCTTGGGTACCTCAATAAATGGGTCACAATTTAGTACAGAAATGCATCATTCTTGCCTCTTACTTTCCCATTTCTCTCCCTAGCGACGTCGAATCCTGTCGGAGCAGGCGGCTCTCCTCAGACTAGGGGACCATTATGTAACCCTGCATATTTCTACCAGCTGCTGGCTCTCTCCTGGAGAAAGCAAACTCCATAAACAGAAGACACTCAGGCGTCACAGGATAGACGGGGGGGGGGGGTGACCCCATAAAAACAAATAAACATACAACACCCCCACCTTGGAGAGTCCCTGCTAATATATCAAATCCATTTGCCTTTGGGTAAAGAAAGATGCAGTGACTGTTCAACCCGGTCTCAGTGGTGAGTTTTGCCCTGGGCTGATATTTTGCTGCTATTGCCCTTGGAGGCAGTAAATATTTGTGTGGAAAATATTACGAAACACCCTGTTCCTGTTATTCCTGCACCACTGGTTTCTAGAACCTAAAACATTCTTGTAAACTTACCTTTATTTTTGGCATCAAACCTTTGTCTCTGCTGGGTTTTTTCCAATATAACTCTCAAACTTTGAAAAGTTTATTGAATTTGCAAGTTTGAAATGAGAAATAGTGTTTCTCTTCACATAAAAACAGACTCTTAATTTTGCAAAGTGGCCAAGACATATTGTCCGCTTTATTAGCCCTGCTTTAGAAGCTCTGCGGGCAAGATATTGCTGAGGAAGATAATGTGCAAGAACTCTTGCTGAGGCACAGCAAGGGAAAAGGGGGCACTGCACACAAGTACTGTGTGAATAAACCAGCTCTCATTCCTTAGCAGCCTTAAGAATCCGTTTCCAGACTTGTTCAGTCTTGCCCTGATTTAGTGAGCATAAGATGGAGAGCACTGTAGATTAAACTCAACCCTGCCATGGCCTCCTGGACAAGTCAACAAAGGCTCACAAACTTAGAATTAACACAAACACAGCGTTTCAAACTACTCATGAGCAGACATGAGGATAAATGCCAAAGGGCTCTGCAGAGTTCTGAAGATGTGAGTGAAAAATGCAGCCTGAAAGCAGTACTCAGAAATGAAAGCTGAGGGCTCAAAGAGAGCTTGGTGACCATCAAGCCCAACATTTTCCTCGTTATTCAGAATAAGAAAGTAGGCTCAGAGAGCTAAGGGACTCTCCTGGAATTCCTTGACAGAGGCACAAGTGGGGCTCTACCCTACCCTCTGACCCACTCCCAGTTCTCTTCTGACTATTAAGATTTCCTCTCTACCAAGGGTGTCAGGGTAGGATCCTATTTCATATTTTGTTGGACTTCGTTATACCAGAGAGAAGTGAGTCAATGATTACTTTTATGGGAGAGAATTAATTTTTTCATGGTGGAGCGGGCCTCCAGGCACAGTAAGCACAGCAGCCCAGAAGGCATGAAAGACCACGAATCATAGCGAGTCATTGCGAGTCATGCGCTGTGGTCATGAGGCAAGGTCCTCAGGGTGCACACAAGTGTGCGTGTGTATGTGTGAGTGTGTATGTGAGTGTATGTGTAAGTGTGTGAGAGTGTGCATGAGTGTATGTGTGTTAAGGGAGATGCTGACAAGAGAAGTTCTTAAAGAGTTAGATCCAGGGCCACCAAGGGCTTTGGATGCCAAAATAAGGAACATGGATTTTAATCCACAGATGAAAGAAAGTCCCTGAAGGTTCACATGATGACTACGCAAATTAGAAAGATCTTCCAGAGTCATTCAGAGTTTCATGGATCGGAGGGGCAACATAAGGGGCAGGAGAGCCTTTAGAAACTGTTGAAATGGTTCAGGGAAAACATGTCTGAATTAGAACAGTGACAGGTGGGAATGGATAGGACAGATTTACGAAATATTAGAAGTAAATTGTCAAGATTGTCAGGTCCATGTTATTGGAGGCAACTGATACCAGAAAAGGCTTATGAGTCTGCTTAAAAAGGGACCAAAATTCCATGATAAATCATGGGGAAAATGTTTAATTTGGACTAATTCTTGAAAATAAAATAGAAATTAGAAATTCAAATTATCTTATACTGAACATAATTTGAGCTGTAATTGCAACTATGTGTACTAATTCTAAGAACAAACAGAGAATGAATTGTGGATTGTTTTGTATTTTGGCATATTTTTTTCTGAAAAGATTTTTTCCTGAAAATTAGGACTGTCTTAATTTTCAGAATAAGACCATGAAATGGTTATTTTTATCAAAAAAAGGTGAAATTGAGAGTTTCATCAATGTTCTCAGGGCCTGTCTTAATCCTGTACATGCAAATCATTCTCATTTGTAGCACCTTTCATATGGTCATCTGTTTTCATTCGTTCTCATTGTCCCTGGTCTGCTTTTGCCATATCCTCATTTGACAATGGTTTGGGTCAGAGACAGAAAACAGATGTCTAGTGAAGACTAGCTTCGTGCTACTCTGGAATAAGATTTAAATCTAGAAGTAACATATGCCCTCCAAGTTTGGTAGTAGTTTCTTCTTCTTCTTCTTCTTGTTCATGGCTACGAGAAGTTCATGCTTAGGCAAATCACAGCCACAATTTAAAGTGCGCGTGAATTCCAAACCCTTTCACTCGCAGCCACCTTTCCAGAGAGAGAGAGAGAAGATGGCTAGTGAAGGAGCCGGGAATCAGGAGGCTCCCACAGCCTCCGTTTTCCCAGCTATAAAAGCAGAATTTGGAAAAGGTGACATCCGGTGAGAAATGCTCCTTATTTGGCTTTACTTTGTGGTATACCATTTATTTACTATGTGCTCAATGGGCAAAACACCCACTCTCTAAAATTCAGTTCTCACATATGGAAAACGAGCACTTGCTCATTATTCATTCATTGCCACACCTCGGAAAGAATTGGAGGTTATTCCTAAGAACAGTATCAGCTACTTTTCACCAAGCAGAAACTACTTAGGGCCCTGGTGTTCAACTCTTAGAATAGCAAAACATCTGATGTAAATTAGATATAAGAAATGAACAAGTCAACGCTGTGTTTTGAAAATAGCACATAGGAAAACAACATTATTTGTGGAATCCTAAAACACCTCTGTAAAACCCTAGAGCACAGGGGCGCACAGTTTGTAAACCAGGGTTTCTGAAGGATGCTCTACAAATTTCTGGAAAAGAGAATAGAGCTACAGTGATTTTCATGGTTACAAACTTAGAAATGGATTCAATTATTTTGACAAACTATTATTTTGACATTGTATAAAAAATAGATAGGAAATGACAAACTAAGAAAAAAAATTATGCAGATTCACGTGGAGATGGGCTTTAAAAGGGAGACACTTCAGTAGGACTGTGGTGGGCTGGGTACCAAGTTCAAGGGGTGGCATTTGTAATTGATCTTATCGTATCCACCTTGTCCTCCTAATTCAGGGGTTTGTATAATCTCTTTAAATTGCAAATCTGATGTATCACTTCCTTGCTCAAACCATCCCATAGCATTCCACTGACTCTCTGGATCAAGGCCAAATGCTTGCCATGGTCTACAAGGTCCAGTTCCTCAAACATATTAATCTCTTTCCTCAAGGCCTTTGCACATGCTGATCCCTCTGCCAAGAACATGCTTTATTTTCTCCTACAC
>JAKSZT010053832.1:513898-632344 GCA_026826555.1 Tolypeutes matacus
TATCTATCTATCTATCTATCTATCTATCTATCTATCTATCTATCTATCTATCTATCTATCATCTATCATCTATCTATTATCTATCTATTACCTGTCTGTCTACCTAACTATCTTTCCCTCAGAGGTCTTTTCTACCCTGCCCCTCTCTCCCCCGCCCCCTTGTCCCCAATCTACATTAGGTCCTTGTATTGTTCTTCCTCTTGAGATCCTGTTTGATTTTTTTTTATAGCATGCGTTACACATTTTAAAAATTGTTTAACTATCTGTTTATTTAATATCTGCCTCCCACCCCACTAAAGACTAATTTTAAGCAAAACAGTTTACAAAATGATGTAGTGCATCATTCCAATTTCATGGGAAAATACTTTGAGATAAACAAAAGCACTCCCCCTCCCTGTGTCTCCCCTTGTCCCTTAACCTCACTGCCTCAGAGGACAGGAAAAAACTGAGAAACCTAGAAACCTTAAGTTGCTAAGTTTTATACGCTTAGCACAGGGGCCATTTCTCCCAAGAGGAAAGGGCTGTTTCAAGCAGCTGCACACTGGGAGGCTCCTCCCATGTACCTGGTGATCCTCTAGTCAGGGCCAGCCTTCCCAAAGCCCCTCCCCCATCATCTCTTCTGCAATCCTGGCATGGATTACTCAGGAATGCAGAAAACCTGGGAATGGGGTGGGGGCGTGCTAGGGAACAGGTCTCTGTGTGCTGTTTCTGGGCCTCTGCCCTCCAAAGCGAAGTCTGTAGGTTTTACTGCATTGTCTCAGCCAGCCCAGCAGAAGTTCCTGGTATCTCCTTAGGCTACAACTGAAGCGAGGAATATGGTTATGAGTACAAAAACACCACGTCCAGTGCATTCCTGGTGGGGTTTTACCAAGGACGAAGCATACGTTGGCACAGCCCCCTTCTCAGGGTGTGGAGGCTGGAGAATACGACTCACAAGGTGAGGGTACCAAGCCGGATGGCTTCTCCAAGATGGGGAGAACCTGATTACCAGGGTGGCCTAACTTATTTGATCCCTGCCCTCACCAGCCTCATGCCACTGAGGCAGAGGATTTTACATCACAGCCAGCGTATTACATGGAATCAAAATCAGAACGGTCAAGAGAATTCCAGAAGACCAACTTATTTCTTGAGTAAGCATAAGATGTACTTATCTTCAGTCCAGTATGACAGGGGACCACTCAGAAACCTTCCTCACTTACTTAGAGCCCTCGGCATAGAAAAAGTCGCCTTTAGCAAATAAAGGCACCTCATTAGATGGGCAATATAATTACGAAGAGGGAAGGAAAAGACTCTGGCAAAGAGAGAGGGGAGGCTCTAGTCTAGGCACATGATTCTTATCATGGAAGAGTGGTCAAAATAATAAAGGTAATGGAGAGAGGAAGGAAAAGTTTGGGGGCTTGTTTGAGAAACCAGAGCACCCAAGGAACCCCAAACATCAGGTCAGAGGAACGTGGGGAAAACCTACCCTCCCTTCTGACAAAATTGCCCAGGACCTGATATGGACTTAAGCAAGGAAGCAGATTAACTTTCAAGGTCAGACTTTTGTACCAAGGAGACCATAAAGAAGACACCCTCACCCATTCCTTGGGGCCTGAAACACTGCACCTACCATCTGAGATTCAAGGCAAAGTCAACAGAACAGGCAATAACACACTGGTGTGAGTACGAGGTAACAGACAAACAGGAGGAGATCATTCAGCCATTCAACAAACATTGAGCCCCTACAGGATGCTAAACTCTAACTCAGATCCTATGCTCTTTGGTGGGATACCAGGGGAAGGAGTGGCCTTGGGGAGACAGGGAAATGAAAGACAACAATAAACTGGGCTGACCTCATGGTTTTGCCAGTAGCAGGCCAGATTATGTTCATTTGTGTTTGATGCAAACAAAGGGCACGATAAAGAGGACTTCTGGTCAACATGGCAGCATTTGAACATCCAAGTAATAATGTGGCTGGTGTATAACTTGAGCAGAGAAGAAGCTCTGAAGCAGGCTTAGATGATCTACCTTGGGTGAACCCACAGGTATCTATGCACATGAGCATTTATATGCAGGGGAGGGTGTTACCATCCAGACACCAATATGTCCCAGGAGCACAAGACAACACATACCTGGGCGGGCAAGGTTCTGTGTTACAAGCCTGGCTCATTGCTGGAGGGCGGTGGACCACATCACACAAGGTGTCATTGACCGTCTGCTGGGTCTGGATGTGTAAACACACTGCTATGGCTTCTTGATGGCCTGGAGGTTGGAAATAAAGAAAAGGCACATAACTTCCGGTGGGGGAAAAAGAAAATAGGATCTTGAGTCTTCTCATTCACCAACCACTGCCCTTTCAACTACATCACGTGGCTGAATTCAGAGTATAATATGCATTTTGCCAAGTCTCCCAGTCTTTGATATTTCCTCATTCATCTTTTAAACTCAGCACCTCCATTCCTCCCCTCAAATCTACTCACCCATTAACATCCACTACTCCTCACCCATCCCCAGGACCACCTGCATTCCAAATGTACTCGAAGCGAGGAGTTCCTCCAAATTAATCACCAAAGTATTCCTTCCATACAGATACAATACTTGCCCTAAGTTGAATTTTCAGATCAGCCACTAAAGAATAACACTTTATATCACGGCATATGTTCTGAACTTAATATATACCCTGTATTAAATTTTCATTATGGTTTTCAGTTCCTGTTCACTATTATTATAATAATATTTCTATTGCTAGAAAAAACAATAGCAAACCTCCCCTTAGGAAAGTGCTTTGGAGTGTACAAAGTTCTTTCACTACATTACTGAGCCCACAATAAACCTGTGAGGTCAAAAGAATGGCATTATTATCTCCATTTTACTAACTTCGTAATAAGTAAACAGGTCTAGAGAGAAATTAAGAGAGCAAAAAAGTGGTAGAATCAAAACCAGAAATTAGATTTCCTGCCCTCTAATTCAGTGGTCTTTCTTTTGTACTCTAGGGATTCCAAAAAGCAGTCCAAAAACCAACTTCCAAAAGCAGCGATTACTCCTCGTTTAAATACCGTGCTTTCTCAGTCATAGTTTCCTTCGAGGCCCCCAAAGTCCATGCTCTTAAACCACTATTCTCTGTCTATTGAGTCAAAAGGAATTATTGGGAAATCAGAACTAAACAAGATATAAATCAAACTTTCAATGAAAAAAAAACCAAATAAAGACTGTTAATAGCAACTGACTATGCTATTTGAAATATGCAAATGTATTCGGTTTCATGCAAGAATGTACATTACATTATGTTATAATGTTGTGGTTCTTTTTCCAAATGCCATGTTTCAACTCAACCGTTTTTACAGGATTTTACAGAGCGCAGTATTGGCCCAAAATACATAAAATATATATTTGTGATGTTTAGTTCTTTCCACTAAATTTTCTCCCGCTGCCTTAAGTGGTAATTTTATGTTCCTCCCCATGGCAGAATGCAGTCTTAAATCTACACGCATCTTCCATGAACATTTTAATAAACTCTGCCTAAGCTGAGGAATACAGGCATGGGGGAACAGCTGAACTCTCGCTCTCATTTGCAAATGTCAGAACTTCTTTTGTGGCCTTAGAGGGGCAAAGCTATTAATTTTCTTATAGGTTTCATTTATTTATAGCTGAGAAAAATCCAGCTATCTTTCATATATATTTTAGTCTGTCATAAAAATTATTTAGAAAATATACTCACAGAATACTTCAGAACATTTTCTGGAGATTGAACATGTACCTTTTCTTAAAGCACCGATATTTCATTTTAACCATTTTGGGATGGAATTTTACAAGACTGTGACTGTGACACAGTTCTCGGACTTAAAAACAATTTAAAGTTCAAGAGATGATTTAGGATAATTATTGAGGTAGACTGTATTTTCCAAAGATAGTCTCAATATTTCCCATCCCAAAGGCTGGTCTTAAAATGTGATTTTCACACTTGTCCTTTGAAGAGGTTTGATCAAACCATTATCTTTAAAATAAAAGTAAAAAGTATAAAAATAAGTATACTTCATCCTATGTTTAACAAAATTTAGGTAATAATTGCAGCTATTCATTTAGAACATATAGAATAGAAACAAAGTATTGGATTTTCAGTGTAATTTTTCTAACAAATTCCTTTAGTAGCATAAGGCAACATCTTTCACTTCACATTTGACTTCTGTAATGTAATCATCAGAAGGGTGTTTTTTTTGTTTTTTGTTTTTTGTTTTTCGAAAAAAATTGGAAACCTTCATCAATGAATGGATTAATAATTAAGGGTGAAAACACAGACTCTAAGAGGGAAAGTTGAGCCAAGAGAGTCAACAATCTACTCCCTTCTTTTGATTTAGGTTAGTTTGAGTTGGGCTGCTGTTACTTGCAAACAAGAATCTTGACTAATTCAATATGATAAATGACATCACAGACATAACTTCTTAAGAAATACCAGGTAAAACGAACAAAACTATAGTCAGAGCCTGTACGGTATCACCCAGTATTTAATCAAGCTGTAAAATAAATATGGATAAAATTATTTGAATTAAAAGTATGTTAATTTAATAACCAGTAGCCTTTGGCTCTAGAAATACATATAATATCTATTTTTAAAAAGCACCCAAGGATCATTAACAAAAATTGATCCTATATTAATTTATAAAGAAAACTGCAAAAAATCAGAAATTTTGCAGGTAACAGTCTCTGCCTAATATAGTCCATAAAATAGCCTATAATATATTCCAACTCTAAATCAATAATAAAGAATTAAGCCTCCAAAACCCAAGCACTAGAATTTATTAAAAGTCATTTTCCTAAAAATACCTAGGTCAAAGAATAAATACATTACACATTATGTGTGGCAAGAGAAAAGAGAAGAGGGAACTTAATACAGCTTGAGACTTGATAAACAACTCCAGGCAAAAATGCCAATATCTTAGTGAAATGGATGATTTTTTTCCCCCAAACAGACAAAAATTACGAATTTTACTTAAAAATTAAGAACTTGAAGTGAATGTTAACAAGTAAGGGGAAACCTGAAAAAAGGTTATTAAAGATCTAGCTACGCTGCCCCCCTTCAATCCTGCTCCCAAGAAGGAAAAGAGAAGAACTGGATTTAGAGAGTTGTAGGACCCAGTCCTTTTTTAAGAAACAATTTCTAAGATGTCAACTGTTTAAGATAACCAGATGTATGGAAAACTCCAAATGATTTTAGAAAACTACTGCAAGCCCGATACAAAATCTGTCTCTATATATCACACAGTGCTTTGTATAGCTCTATTGTATGTTACTTCTCTTTGTTTCAAAAATATGTGTGTATTATTACATAAACACGTCCAGGTACATGCCTAGAACCACATTAAAAAGGTAGTTAATGTACAGTCTTCTCTCTGCAGATCAGCCATAGGGCAGAACGGGTCCTGTTAGAAACCCCAGCTAAAGACAGAAAGGGGAAGCACCAAAGAGCAGTATGGTGCGAACAGCTCTCCTCAGAAGAGTGCTCCTTTTAGGAACTCGTTGAGGAGACCAGGGATTAGAGAAAGCCATTTGGCCTTAGGAAGGGCAACGTAAGCATCACCAGAGCCTGAGTTATATCAAGAGGAGCTGGAAGAAAGCACAGCTAGAGGTCTGTCATGGTCTCAAGGGGGCTGAAGAGAACAGAACAAATCCCCACAGGGAGGACACTGAGGTAAGCCCACATAGGGCCAAGTCGGCCTGCACTCCTATTTTCCCATTCACCGTCGTCCTGCCATGCTAAATGGAGGAGACACACATGCAAAATCCTAATTAAATACTTGCACAATGTATGCAGCAGTCGCCTGCCCACTCACCTACCAAATCACTCACAGCAAATATTCACATAGAAAAAAACAGAAACAACCAGATAGGACCTCCCTTCTGTCAAGCATATTAACCCACCCGCCGTCACATCCCTCCTAACCTTTCCCTGCCGATCACAGTTAGAAGCGCCCCCTCCAGCTATTTAAGACTGATCTCCATACCTGTGCTTGGGATCTCAACCCCTTCCACCTCCTCAGGAAATCTATTGATTTCTTTGCCTTTCACTTTCATTCTGGAGTTTTCTCCTTGCCTTTCCAACGTGCTTCAAACTCTCTGGTATTAAATAACACCACATATGTGCTCTGCCTCAACCCACAATGCTGTATGACAATTACCCTCTCTTTATCATGGCCCAATTTTGCCACAAAAAGTCTATTCCAGTCATTTCCATTTTGCTCCCTATAGTCCCTCAGCCCTTTCAAATGTGGCTTCTATCCCCACAATTCTCCTACTGATATGACCCTTTCTTTGGTCACCAATGGCCTCGCAATTGCTAATTCAGTCCTCATCTTACTTCACCTCTGAGCAGCACACAACATAGTTGACCTTGGTGGCTGACCTTGGTTTCCACTACACCACATCCTCCTCCTGGTTTTCCCTCCTGTCTCGTTGACCACTTCCTCTCATAGACCATTGCAACTCCACTCAGCTTCCTCCGCCCGGCCGTGCAATGTTCAGTGTCCTCAAGGCTGAGTCTTAAACCCACTCCACTGCTCAGAGGGGTTCACTTCCCATACAGTAAAGTCCCTGGCTTCAACCCCTCCATACACAGATAGCCTGATAACCCATTTCCAGTCCAAATCTCTCCACTTGGCTTTAGACTCAAATCCAACTGCCTATTTAACATGTTCCTTTGACATCTATAGACACCTTAAAATCATTATGTCCTGAACTGAACTCATGGCTTCCCTCTGCCTAGCTGGGTCTCCTTTCAGCACTCACCATCTCAGAAGCAGAAACTGAGGTTTCAGATCGCCTCCTCACACCTTCTCACGCAGCCCACTGACAGATTCTTTTACCTCCCAAACATTTCTGGAAGTTCCCTGCTTTCCTCCATTTCCACGGCCTTCACCACTTCAGTCCAAGTTCTTGTCTGGACTAGGCAATAGCTTCCTAGGTGGTCTCTACCACACCTGCTCTTCTCACTTCAAATCCATTCTCTACATACAACCAGGGTAAACGTTTCGAAATAAACAAACTTGATCACCTAACTCCTGCTTTAATTACTTGAATGGCTTCCCTCTGATCTTAGGGTACAGACCCAAACCCTCCCTCTGTAGCACTATCTCCCACTAAACCTCATCTCATTCTCAGTACTCCAGGCTTTCTCAGTTCCTGGAATGCACCATGCATTCATTTCCCTGCCATCTAAGGCCTTTGCACATGCTCTTTTTTTCCTGCTAGGAATTCTCTCTTTACCCCCTTTGCTGAGCTGATTCCTCATCTTTTATATTTAAGTTCAAGTGTTGCTTTTAGAGAAACTCTCCCTTTCCTCCCTAATTTGATCAACTTCTCCCGATTATATTTTTTTTCATAGCACCATTTACTTCTTTTATAGCAACTAAAACCAGTTATAATTTCACGTATATTCGTATGACTATGCGATTAATGCATTTCTCCCACTAGATCTAAGTTCCATAAAGGTGGGAACTACTGTGTCACTATCACCTACACCAGTGCCTGGCACAAAGCAGCATGCAATAAATATGGGTAGAATTGTTGCTACTGCCAGGATCAAGACAAGGTTGGCATTATCCACATTATTTATCACTGTTCTTGAAATTATAGACAATGCAATAAGATACACAACTTAAGATAAATAACTATTGGAAAGGGAAACTTTAACATTAACTGCTGATCATTATTTATTTTGAGAACACACAAGAATTAAATGCCAAGCTATAGAAATATTAAGGGGTGCAAAATCTGCTCAGATTTTTAAAGAGACAAAAATCAACAGCATTCCAATATAAGAGGAATACCCTATTATTGTTATACTATAAAAATAATCACCCCCACTAACACTACATACTTACGTGGCAGGCACCGTGATTAAACACTTTACCAATGTCACCTTGTTTAATAATCACACTTAAGCCTTTCATTATTCCTAACAAGGTAGGTGTGGCTCTTCCCAGTTCACAATCAATCAATCAATCAATCGATCAATCAATAAAGGCTCTACAAACTTAAATAACTACCCCAAAGAAAGTGCCTAAGCTGGGAGTCAAGTGGGGTCAGATCTCAAAGTCTATGCGTATAACCACTAGCCTACATGGTTAGAAGATGTAAAGGAAAAAAGAAAAAAAGGCCATTACAGCACCAAACAATATAAGACAAAGAAGAACTTTGTTGCTAAGGAATGCTATGCTATGATGTAATAAATTACAAAATCTTATCGGTATTTAAAAGGTAGGCACATCTCCCAGTGTGGATATGTGTAAACACACATATGTACACACACTAACATAACGCTGCATGTTTATATTTATATATTTACCTGAAAGCTGGAACTTTTTGGAACTAAAAAAGAATTCCCTGTTGCCACTCTAACATGAAAGCACTTAGACAAGGTTCTCAATCATCAGTGATTACAACAAATGGATATACTTTTATTTCCTGTAGAAGATCACAGAGTATCAGGATGTGACTCGAGTTTCTCTTTTCAGAAATCTGTAATTTGCATGTATTACTGTTCTTCACAATAGCAGGAATGTCAAAGAAATAATTAAATGCCCATGCAGATTCTATTTCCCTGTGGCTGCCAGCCTTTGCAGACTTAGACTCTGCTTGCCAGGATGAAGGCGCAGAACCCACATCCATAACTCTCCACATCCATGGACGAATGGAAGCTGAGCTGCCAGAACCACACGGAAATGGATCACACAGAGGCAAGTCTTGCTGTCTATAAGCAGTGTGGTGGAGAGAGTAAAACCAAAATAGTCTAATGGTGATGAAAATATTCTAAAATTGACTGTGGTGATGATTACACATACCCGTGAAGGTACTGAAAACCACTGAATCGTACACTTAAATAGGAAAATTGCACAGTATGTGAATTATGTCCCAATAAAGATGTTATACAAATAAAAATAGAGAAGTCATTCAGGGTGTTTAGCCAGGGTGGAGGTGGAGCCCAGGACCATCTCAGTGGGCTGGAAACACGGTGGATGCTAGCATTTTGGCATTAGGCTACAGATTTGAGGAATACCAGCAGACTCTCACATGATGCAGAAGTCACCTGCAGTCTTTCTTTAGACAGCTCTGACCAGTCTGCTGAGTCCCAAGGACCCAGCATGCCATGCTTTCCTACCTGGAGAGGGTCTTCCCGGTTAAGAAAAGAATTGAAGTCAGGGATGACAGAGGACTAAACGAAATAAGGTAGAGGGACTCTATCAAGCGACAAGGCTTAAAATCGTGAAATTAACAAAAGAGATTTGGGAGTGTGCAATCAATAGGAGGGCCGGTTTCTATTCTCTTAAGTCAAGACCAAGCTCCAGGTTTCTGCTGGAACTGTAGCAACATAGTGGCTCAGAAGAGTCGGTGGAGATAGTGGGCATTTTCCAGTAGGTACTAGAAAGTTCCGAGAGTCTGTAATTGCGATAGAATATGAGACCATTTCTGCATGTCAGCCTCTATCTCTAAAGGGTTTCTCCAGCCTTATTAAGAGAAAGCATTAGTTCCCAGACTGCCAAGAGCTTGTTAAGGGTTAAGGTTTCCAAAACTGTGGACATGACCAAAAGAGGTGTTGAGAATCCTGATCTCAGAGGGAGCATGAGTTAAATTTGGGGCACCAACAGACATGAGGCCATGTGGGGGGCAAGTGAGATGATGGGCCGTGGAAGAGAGAGGTACAGCAGACATTTAGGGTGCAAGTGGACCAGAAAGGCTAAATTACCAGCCAGTTGGGATGGGTTTCTAGAAACTGAGGACAAGCAAGTAGGAGAGGGAAAAGGAACCTGGAAGCAGATAGGGCTTTCTTCCTAAATTCCACACATGTAACTCCAAACAAAAGGCAGTAGCTCAGCTGCAGCCTGGGGGTAAGGCATATGCCTCTCTCTATCTGGGTTTACTGCAAGGCTGGCCAAGTTGGAGAATAGGTGCCAGGGGCAGGCAGGTTTAAAGGTGTAATTAGAAAAGAAGGAGAAAGACAGCATCAGGGCACAGACATTGCATGGCAGGGACTGAGAATTCTGGCTCCAGAGCCTAGGGAACAATGGGTGAGGGGTCCATGAGCTCCAGGACCTCTAGGAGTTCTAAGTGGTGGTATCAAGGAGAGCGGAGCTTGCTTGTGAGCCAAGTGGCTTCCGAGGCAGCAGCTCAGGTTTTCCACCCTTGGCTGGGACTGGAATCGGAACATGCACAGCCACCAAGCCCATTACATAGACGGCAGGCTGGAAGGCAGAGCTGGCAGTCAGGGGCCAGGGTGCCAGAGGTGCTGGATTCCCGGTGAGACGAGTCTCCTTCACATGGCTAGATTAGCTTTCCAATGGGATATTTCTATCTCTTTACTCCCAACAGAGCCTCGGCAGGGACCATCTCGACTCCTGCTCCCTGCTCACCCCTCCTTGTTGGGTTCTGGCAGGCTCAAACGACCCCAGTGTCAGTTTCTCATCCCAACAGAATCCCCTGGCTCCACAACCACCTCTTAATCCTAACAGGTTCCCCTGGCAAGGCATGTCCCACCATATATACACATCTGTAAATCACAGTGATTCGTTTGTTCTACACTGGTTGCTGATTGGGCTTAACCGATCTAGCAGTTTCTCAAACCACTAGCAACACAAATCATAAAAGTCCTTTAAGCAAAGGATCGCATACCTCCCAGGCATGTCGCCGTGCAAGGGGTAAAACCAGCGTACTCCCAGTCGTAAGTCATCCCGCTGTCCTTCCCCTGGAGAGCGGCGTCCAGCTGGTGGGTGGCAGGGCCCTGGTCACAGGCTCCCAGGAGGCAAGGCCGCTCGGCGGGTGGCCTGGCGCCCTCACACTCCTCCTCGGGCAGCTCGGTCTCTGTCTGCGTGAACGTGAGGAGGACGCGGCACTTGATGTCGCGGACCTGGATGCCTGGCCCACATGTGGTACTACAGGCTGACCAGGGCTCGGGGATGAACCTGCAGAAAACCAGAGAGCCAGGGGAAGGCAGGCAGTCATTAAAGACAGGCCATAAAAGGAGGAGATCATCGTTCTAGGAAGGAAAACACCACCAGCTTCATTCGGAGGGAACTCAGCACATTTGGAATGCTCTACTTTTGCTGACAAGCAAATATCTACAGTTAACAGGGTTTCAAATCTTATTAGCAACACAAAGAATTTTTCATGAGAAATATACCGAACCTTTGCATCCATTTTATACTTCAAATTCTGTGCTGTGATCTTTGGAGAACAACATTAAAAAGGTATTCTTTAAAATTTGGTATTAATAATAAATAAACCATGATGAAGAGATAATTTCTAATCTAATTTATTAGAAACTGGAGATTTTCACCAATATGCATTCAACAGATCCTTAATGAGCGTATCCTTGTAACAAGCAGGGTTTTATTAAACCATCTCAATATTTAAAATTATATTACAGGTGTGCTTCAGAGATATTGCGGGTTTGATTCCAGACTACCTTAATAAAACGAACATTGACATAGAGTTACATGAATTTTTTGGCTTCCCAGGGCATATGAAAGTTATGTTTATGCTATACTGCAGCCTTTTAAGTGGGCAGCAGTATTACGTCTAAAACAAAAACTATGCATAACCGTTAATAAAAAATATTTTATAGCTAAAAAATGCTATCATCTGAGCCTTCAGTGAGTCATTAGCTTTTTGCTGGTGAAGGGTCTTGCCTAGATGTTGACAGCTGCTGACTGATCAGGGTGGTAGTTAAGGCTGGGGTAGCAGTTGCAATTTCTTAAAATAAGACAACAATGAAGTTTGCTGCATCGATTGACTCTTCCTTTCACAAAAGATTTCTCTGTAGCATGTGACGCTGTTTGATAGCATTTTACGCACAGTAGAACTTCTTTCAAAACTGGAGCCAGTCCTCTCAAGCCCTGCCGCTCCTTTATCAAGTAGGTTTACGTCGAAGTCTGAGCCTTTTGCTGTCGTTTCCACAATGTTCACAGCATCTTCACGAGGAGTAGATTCCATCACAAGAAACCACTTTATTTGTTCATCCATTGGAAACAACTCCTCATCCATTCAGGTTTTAATCTTGAGATTGCAGCAATTCGATCACATCTTCAGGTTCCACTTCTTATTCTACTTGCCTTGTATTTCCACCACATCTGCAGTTACTTCCTCCACTGAAGTCTCGAACCCATCAAAATCATCCATGAGAGTTGGAATCAACGTCTTCCAAACTCCTGTTCTCCTGTTACTGTTGATGTTTCGACTCCTCCCATGAATTATCTAGATTGGTGAATGCTTCCCAGAATTTTTTCAATTTACTTTGTCCAGATCCATGAGAGAAATCACTATCTATGGCAGCTATAGCCTTACAAAATGTATTTCTTCACTAATATGGCTTGAGAGTAGAAATTGTTGATCCACAGGCTGCAGAATGGATGTTGTCTTAGCAGGCATGAAAACAACATTCATCTTGGACATCTCCATCAGAGCTCTTAGGTGATCACTGTTAATGAGCAGTAATATTTTGAAAGGAATCTTTTTTGTTTTCTGAGCAGGAGGTCTCAATAATGGGCTTAAAATATTTAGTAAACAGATGTGCTGTCATCTAGGCTTTATCTTCTATTTATAGAGCACAGGCAGAGTAGATTTTGCATCATTCTTCAGGGCCATAGGATTTTCAGAAGGTAAATGGGCACTGGCTTCAACTTAAGTGCTGATTTCTCATCTGAAACCATGGAGACAAGAAGACAGTAGTATGACATAGTTAAGGTGCTAAAGGAAAAAAACTCCCAACCAAGAATTCTCTATCCAGCAAAACTGGCATTCAAAAATGAGGGAGAGTTCAGAATATTCACAGACCAACAGAATCTAAGAGAGTATGTTAATAAGAAACCTGCACCTCAAGAAATACTAAAGGAGTTCTGCAGGTTGAAAGGAAAAAACAGGAGAGAGAGAGTTGGAGGAGAGTGTAAGAACAACTAAAAAGACAAAAAGAGTAATAAAAACAATATATGACATACATAAACCCAAAGAAAATATGGCTAATCTAAGTAATTCCATGACAATAATAACATTGAATGTTAATGGCCTAAACTCACCAGTCAAAAGACACAGACTGGCAGAATGGATAAAGAAATATGACCCATCTATATGTTGTCTACAAGAAACCCACTTTAGACCCAGGTATTCAAGAAGGCTGAAAGTGAATGGTTAGAAAACAATTTTACAAGCAAACCATAACCAAAAAAGGGCAGGAGCAGCTATATTTATATCAGACAAAATAGACTTTAAATGCAAAACTATTTTAAGAGACAAAGACAGAAACTATATATTAATAAAGGGGGTAATCTCTCAAGAAAACAGAACAATCATAAACATTTATGCACCTAACCAGGGCGCCTCAAAATACATGAGGCAAACACTGGAAAAACTAAATGGAGAAATAGATTCCTCTACAATTATCGTGGGGGACTTTAATACACCATTATCACCATTAGACAGAATATCTCGACAGAGAATCAATAAAGAAACAAAGACTTTTAATTATACATTAGAAGATCTGGACCTAATAGACATATACAGAACACTACACCCAAATACAGCGGGTTATACATTCTTCTCGAGTGCACATGGATCATTCTTCAAGACAGACCACATGCTAGGCCATAGGAAAATTCTCAATGAATTCAGAAAGATTGAAATTTACAAAGTACTTTCTCTGACCACAATGGAATGAAGCTGGAAATCAGTAAGGGCCAGAGAACCAGATTAGGCACAAAGACATGGAAGTGAAACAACATACTCTTAGACAAACAGTGGGTCAAGGAGGAAATGGTAAAAGAAATCAGTAACTACCTTGAAACGAATGAAAATGACAACACAAGATATCAAAACCTATGGGAAACAGCAAAAGTGGGAATGAGAGGGAAATTTATAGCCATAAATGATATATCAAAAAAGAAGAAAGAGCTAAAATCAGAGACCTAACTGCATACCTGGAGGAATTAGAAAAAAGAACAACAAACTAACCCCAAAGGAAGTTGAAAGAAGGAAATAACAAAGATTAGAGCAGAACCAAATGAAATAGAAAATAAGAAAGCACTAGAAAAAATAAACAAAACTAAAAGCTGGTTCTTTGAGATCAATAAAATTGACAAACCCTTAGCTAGGCTAGCAAAGAAAAAAAAAGAGAGAAGATGCAAATACACAAAATGAGAAATGAGGAAGGGGATATCACCACTGACCCCACAGAAATAAAGAGTATCATAAGAGGGTGCTTTGAAAAATTATATGCCAACAAGATGGACAATTTAGAGAAAATGGACAAATTACTAGAAACACACAAGCAGCCTACATTGACGATAGAAGAAATTGATGAGCTCAACAGATCAATCACAAGTAGTGAGATAGAATCAGTCATCAAAAACCTCCCAACTAAGAATAGCCCAGGACCAGATGGCCTCACAGGTGAATTCTACCAAACATTCCAGAAGGAACTAACACCAATCCTGCTTAAACTCTTCCCTAAAAATAGAAGTGGAAGGAATATTGCCTAACTCAATCTATGACACCAACATCACTCTAATACCAAAACCAAACAAAGACACCACAAGAAAGAAAAACAATAGACCAATCTCCCTAATGAATCTAGATGCTAAAATCCTCATCAAAATACTTGCTAATCATATTCAACAACACATCAAACGAATTATACACCATGACCAAGTGGGCTTCATCCCTGGCATGCAAAGATGGTTCAATATAAGAAAATCAATCAATGTCATACACCACATAAACAGATCGAAAGAAAAAGTTCACATAATCATCTCTATATATGCAGAAAAATCATTTGACAAAATACAGCACCATTTCCTGACAAAAACACTACAAAAGATAGGGATAGAAGGAAACTTCCTCAACATGATAAAGGGTATATATGAAAAACCCACAGCAAACATCATATACAATGGTGAAATCCTAAAAGCGTTCCCTCTAATATCAAGAACTAACAAGGATGCCCACTATCACCGCTCCTATTTAATATTGTGTTATTGTGTTTGCTCGAGCACTTAGGCAAGAAAAAGATGTAAAAGGCATCCAGATTGGAAAGGAAGAAGTAAAAACTTCACTATTTGCAGATGACATGATCCTATACATAGAAAGCCCTGAGAAATCTAAAATGAAGCTTCTAAACACATTTATAAGCTCTAGAAGTTTATAAGTGAGTTCAGTAAAGTCACAGGTTATAAGATCAAGGCGCATAAATCAGTAACATTTCTGTATACAAATAATGAGCAATCTGAGGAGGAATATAATAGTAACTAAAAGAATCAAATACCTAGGAATAAATTTAACTAAAGATGTAAATAATTTATATGCAGAAAATTACATAACTCTGTTAAAGGAAATCAAAGACGACCTAAATAAATGGAAGAATATTCCCTGTTCATGGATAGGAAGACTAAACATCATTAAGATGTCTATCCTACCCAATCTGATATACAGATTTAACACAATCCCAATAAAAATCAACACAGCATTTTTTTACTGAACTGGAAAAACTAACTATGAAATTTATTTGGAAGGGCAAGAGTCCCTGAGTATCCGAAGATATATTGAAAAAGAAAAGTGAAATCAGAGGAATCTCACTACCTGACTTTAAAACATACCATGAAGCTACAGTGGTCAAAACTGCATAGTATTGGCACAAGGATAGGCATACGGACCAATGGAACCGAATTGAAAGTTCTGATATAGATCCTTGCATATACAGGCATCTGATATTCGACCGGTCACCAAGCCTATTCCACTGGGAGAAAATGTCTTCTTCAACAAATAGTGCTTGGAGAACTGGATATCCATATCCAAAAGATTGAGAGAGGAACACCATCTCACACCTTATACAAAAATCAACTCGAGATGGATCAAAGATCTAAATATAAGAGCCAAGACTATAAAAACCTTGGAAGATAATGTAAGGAAACATCTACAGGACCTGTAATAGGAAATAATTTCATGAAGTTCACACCCAAAGCACGAGCAGCAAAAGAAAAAATAGACAAATGGGACTTCCTCAAAATTAAAAATTTTTGCACCTCAAAGGAGTTTGTCAAGAAAGTGAAAATGTAGCCTACCCAATGGGAGAAAATATTTGGTAACCATGTATCTGATATAAAAAAAATCCTACACCTCGAAAATAAAAAGACAACCCATTTAAAAAATGGGCAAATGATTTGAATAGGCACTTCTCCAAAGAAGAAATACAAATGGCTAAAAAGCACATGAAAAGAGGCTCAACATTACTAGCTATTAGGGAAATACACATCAAAACTACAATGAGATACCATTTCACACCCATTAGACTGGTGGCTATTGATAAAACAGGACTACAAGAGTTGGAGAGGATGTGGAAGAATGGGAATCCTCATCCACTGCTGCTGGGGATGTAAAATACCAAGAAGAAATGAAAGCAAGGACATGAACAGATATATGCAAACCAATGTTCACAGAAGCATTATTCACTATTGTCAAAAGTTGATTCAAAAGTTGGAATCAACACAAACGCCCATCAACTGATAAACAGATAAACAAATTGTGGTATATACATACAATGGAATATTACTCAGCTGTAAGAAGGAATACAGTGCTAACACACAGGATAACATGGATGAACCTTGAGGACCTTATGTTGAGTGAAGCAAGCCAGGCATTGAAGGACAAATATTACATGACCTCATTGATATAAATTAAGCAAACTGAAGAGACTCACAGAGCTAGAATCTGGAAGATAGGTTTACAGGAAATAGAAAGGGAGAAGATTGTGAGCCAACGCATGACAAGGTAGAAGCGTGTAGTTGTGCAGTGAAGGGACATGACAGGGGTATAGTGATAATATTGGGTTGGGTGGTGCAGGCTTGATGGGGGAGGACGGTGGGGAGGATGGGTTGGATGGTCCATGGAACTGGGGGGAGTGTTGGGGGAAGGAACAGATGAACACTGGGGATTGGTAGGTACTTGGTTGAAATTACAATGTTAGGAATGCTCATTTGGCAATATGACGAGGAAGCGTTACTGGTTTAGGGTGTTCAATGGGGGACACTCAGGCCAGGGCGCACCAGAGGCAGGCTTCTAGGGAGTGTGTGAGTGATCATTTTGGCAGAGTGTGTTGCTTCAGTGAGTAGAGATCCACATAATGAGTGAGAAGGTGTTGGGCTCCCATCCTAGGGAGGCCCACTATGTTCTCAAACAGAGGGACGGGAGTCATTTGAGAGCATCGGTGGTGCCTAATAGGGGAGGACAGATCAGTGTATCAAATCCTCAGTGAAGATGCAAGGAACTATGAATCTTGTTCTTCAAGGAGTTAAGCCTGGTGGCTGCCATGGGCCCGAAGGGGAGGGGGAGGGAGGAATAAAATAATGGAACGGGGGCAATTTGAGGGTGATGGAAGTGTCCTACATGATCTTTCAAAGATGGATACAGGCCACATTAAATTTTATCACATCTTATAAAAGTATATGGTCCAAAATGTAAACCATAATGTAAACCACTGACCATGGTTAGTAGCTATGTTTCAATATTTGTGCATGAATTGTAACAAATGTGCCATTCACATATGAAAAGTTATTGATGGGGGAAAGGGGAAATGGGCAAGGATGTTGGCAATATGGGAATCCCCTGTATTCTGTATGTAACTCTACTGTGACCTAAAACTTCTTTGAAGAAAAAATGGAAAAAAAAAGATCACTGATCACAGATCACCATGACAGATGTAATAATAATGAAAAGGTTTGAAATACTGGGAGACACGAAGTGAGCATATTCTGTTGGAAAAATGTAGCCGATGGAAGTGCTTGACACAGGGTTGCCACAAACCTTCCCTATGTAAAATACTCAATATCTGTGAAGCGCAAAAAAGTACGGTAGACAAGGTATGCCTGTCAATGTAATAACGTGGTTATTTAAGAGAATGAGGTGGGTCTGTATGACTGAATATGGAAGAGTATCCTCTTAGGGTGCGAAAAAGAAGGTGTGTATATGCTGATTTATGCACAATTTCCCTGTTTTGGAAGCAATGGTGACTAGATTGTGAAAAAAGAGGCTTTTACTTTTAGCTTTGTACTTTTAAAAGATTTGAACTTTCTAACGCTGTGCCTGCTCTACCCTTACATTTATTAAAATATTTCTCCTCCTTGGTTCTTGTAATAAAACTTAGTGTTTGATATTATACTTTAATGGGAAGTAAATATTCTCAGTGAAATTGGATTCCTGTTGTCTCAGTGACTCAGAATCCTGGGAGGAGCACCACTGACAGGGAGGGTGATGGTTATACCCAATGTTTATCTAGGTTTCCTGGAGTTTCCACGTTGGTTTTCAAAGATCCTTTTAGAGGGCCTCTTAAAAAATGGATGTCAAAGCTTTCTAAATTAACCATGAATGATTGGAAAAAATTTAAAAAGCCATTGCAATTTTTAAAATTATGCATAATCTAGCATGATTTCCTAGCATATATTATTTTTTCATTACTAAAAAGATATTATCGTATCCATGCATTTCTGCACCTTGGCTCCCCACCTCAATACCATGAGAGCTTAGAGAGATGAGATGATGAGACAACAGAATAAAGTAGAAAGGAAGACTGCAGAGCTAAGGAAGCAAACTGAAACATAACAATAATATTATAGACCTAACAATGATTTAGAACAGGAAAAAAAGCAGAAGAGACATGGTTGAAGATCAAATTAATGACACAGAGGCAAAACTGAAGTAGTGAATGTAATGTTGAGAGAGAGAAGGAGAAACTATTAAAGCAGTTGGAGGGGTGGAGGGAGTGATGGACTGAAAAGAAAACCTTTGCGGGTGACGGGAATGTTCTCTATCCTGACTGTGGCAGGGTTTTAGGGTATAGACAAGTCACAACACACTGAGTGTGCACTTGAATAGACAGTTTATTAGAGGCAAAGTATATCTCTCTAGAATTTACTTTTTAAAATGCAATTGGAGACAACGTGAAAGAGGAAACCTAAATAATCCATTATTTAGAATAAATGGATTCTTGAAGTAAAGACTCCAACAGATTAAATAGAAAAATGAAAAACCTCCAAGATCAGGTAGGAGATTTCGCTCCCAACTCGCTGGTGTGGACGCCTCCCCCTCACTGGATCCCTGCACAGCCTGGATCCCTGCACAGCTGTGCAAAAGCACACGGCCCAGCTCCCTCCTGCCATGGATGCAGACTCTAGGGCCAATCACAGCAGTGAGTTAGAACCCCACGTATATCTGGGCACAGGGACCCAAGTCTGCGGAGATCCAGGGAGGAGCACAAGCCACTGAGGAATGCCTCCTACAAAAGGGCCCCAGGGAGGGAAACAAAAGAGAGAGAAAGTGGCTGTAGCAGAACTGCTGGCAAGAGGTACAGGCACTCAATCTAGGCTCTGTTCACTGGACCAACTAAACACGAAACAGACACTTCTGGATTGACCCACCTTTCTGGACTGATCCCATCTGGGTCCCTGGGGCAGATAGATCCTAACAGGGAAGAAGCCAGAGGCAGAAAAGCCTCACAGAAAAAATGGGAAGGAGGACTGAGGTGGTGTGGCCGGACTGGTCCCAGAACTGAAAAGTGTATGGAAAAGAGGGCACTGAATAAGGGAGAAAACAAACAAATAATAGGAGCTGGGGAGAAAATTCTGCACAAAAACAACAAACATATCAAGATTTCTGGAGACGTAACAGGGGAACAGAAGATTTCTCCTGGAGGTAAAACTATTGCACAAAAAGTATGGTCTTAAAAATTGTACTATATATTCAGGGCAAGCAACAAAGAAAGAAAAGCTAGAAAAGCTAGACAGTTAAACATGGGCTACTCTAAAGGTGTAGAATAAATTGGACCAAGTGTCAAAGTAGAGCCTTAACACAAAGCTAATCAACAATAACCCTAGACAAGAGGGAGAGACTGACCTTCAGGGTCAACACATCAAGATAATCAGATGCCCAGACAGCAACAAAAAACTGCAAGCCATACTAAGAAACAGGAAGATACGTCTCACTCAAAGGGACAAATTAAAACTTCAGAGGAGACACAGAATTTGGAACAACTTATCAAAGAAGTTCAAACAAATCTCTTAAATCAATTCAAGAAGATGAAGGAAAATATGGATATAGAGCTAAAGGACATTAAGAAGACAATATAAGAGTATACAGAATTTGAAAGTTTAAAAAGAAACGTAACAGAAATTATGGGGATGAAAGGTACAAAAATGGAGATTAAAAACACACTAGAGGCATGCAACAGCAGATTTGAAAAGGCAGAAGACAGAATCAGTCAACCATTAAAATCATACCTTCAGAATATATATAGAAAATAACAGAAAAAATTGAGCAGTGTCTTAAGGATTTGAGTGACAGCATGAAGCACAGACATATGCATCATGGGTGTCCCAGAAGGAGAAGATAAGGGAAAAGAGGCCAAAAGAATATTTGAGGACATAATGGCCAAAATATTCCCAACTCTTATGAAAGACGTAAGAAGTGCAACATACTCCAAACATAATGAACCCTAACAGACTTACTCTGAGACACACACTAATAAGAATGTCAAATGAAGAAGATAAAGAGAGAATTCTGAAAGTAGCAAGAGAAAAGCAGTAGGTTACATACAATGGATCCTCAATAAGACTAAGTTCCAATTTATCATCAAAAAAACCATGGAAATAAGAAGGCAGCACTATGATGTATTTAAGGTACTGAAAAAGAAAAACTGCCAATCAAACATTCTTTATCTGGAAAAACTGCCCTTAAAAATGAGAGGGAGTTTAAAATAGTCATAGATAAACAGAATCTGAGAGAGTTTATCAACAAAAGACCTGCCCTATAAGAATTACTAAAGGGAGTTCTGCAGATTGAAAGGAAAAGACAGGAGAGAGTGGCTTGGAGTAGTGTGAAGAAATTAAGATCTTCAGTAAAGGTAACTAAAAGGGTAAATGCAAAACCCAATAGTACTGTGTCCTCAATATACACCTCTATTGTCTAATTCCTGTAAGGTTCAGAATACAACTGAACAAGAAAAGGCATATTTCCTATTAATGGACACACAAAATATAAAGAGGTAATGTGAGACAAAAACAACATAAAGAGGGGA
Organism: Tolypeutes matacus; assembly: GCA_026826555.1. NCBI lineage: Eukaryota > Metazoa > Chordata > Mammalia > Cingulata > Chlamyphoridae > Tolypeutes > Tolypeutes matacus. Next base: position 534,975 of record JAKSZT010053832.1, read on the forward strand.
AAGAGAGGGATATGGAAGCAGAGAACATGTATGCTGTTGAAGCCCAGTTGGTATCTTTTCAAATTAGTAACCTATAGTTGCAGGTTGCATAATAGAATCCCCAAACCACAAAGAAAGTATGTAAAATATATACAGAGCCAGAAGTGAGAAAGTTATCAGTTAGAAAGAAAGAACAAAGATTAGAGCAGAAATAAATGAAACAGAGAATTAAAAAAAACAACAGGGAGCATTAATAAAAAAAAAAAAAAAAAGATGGTTCTTTGCAAAGATCAATAAAATTGAAAAACACTTAGCTAGACCAGCAAAGAAAAAAGGGAGAAAATGCTAATAAATAGAATCAGAAGGACAAGTGGGGCATTACTACTGATCCCAACAAAATAAAAAGGATCATAAGAGGATACTATGAACAGCTATAGGCCAACAAATTAGACAATCTAGATGAAATGGACAAATTCCTAGAAACACAAGAACAGCCTACACTGATTCTAGAAGAAACAGAAGATTTCAAGAGACCAACTGCAAGTAAAGAGTTTGAATCAGTCATGAAAAACCCGCAACAAAGAAAATCCCAGGACCAGATGCCTTCACTGGTGAATTCTACAAAACATTCCAAAAAGAATGAATGCCAATACTGCCCCAACTCTTCTGAAAAAATTAAGGCATAAGGAACACTACCTAACTCATTCTATGAGGCCAATATCACCCAAATACCAAATCCAGATAATATTAAAATAAAATTACAGACCAATTTCTCTTTCTGGTAGACCACATTAACAAAATGATCATCTCAATTGATGCAAAGAAGGCACTGGACAAAATCCAGCATCCTTTCTTGATAAAAATACTTAGAAATCTAGAAATAGAAGGAAATTTCCTCAACATGATAAAGGGCATATATGAAAAACCTACAGTTAACATCATACTCAATGATGAAAGACTGAAAACTTTCCCTCTGAGATCTGGAGCAAGACAAGGATTCCCACTGTCACTACTATTACTGAACATTGTGCTGGAGGTTCTAGCCAGAGCAGTTAGGCAAGGAAAAGAAATAAAATGCTTCCAAATTGGAAAGAAAGAAGTAAAAGTTTCACTATTTGTAGGTGACATAATCCTACATATAGAAAATCCCAAAAAATCTACAACAAAGCTACCGGAGCTAATAAACGAACCCAGCAAATTCATGGAGTACAAAATCATCACACAAAAATCAGTAGTATTTCTATACACTAGTCCTGAGCAATGTGAGGAGGAAATCAAGAATAAAATCCCATTTATAATAGCAACTAGAAGAATCAAATATCTAAGAATAAATTTAACCAAGGATGTAAAGGATTTATACATGAAAACTATTATTATTATAACTTTGCTATAAGAAATCAAAGATTTAAATAGGGAGCGGATGTAGCTCAAGTGGTTGAGCACGTGCTTCCCATGTATGAGGTCCCAGGTTCTAACCCTGGTACCTCCTAAAAACAAAGAAACAAACAAACAAATGAAAAACCAACTCTAAATAAATAAATAAATAAATAAATAAATAAATAAATAAATAAATAAATGGAAGGACAGCCCATGTTCATGGATTAGAAGACTAAAGATTGTAAAGCTGTCAATTCTACTCAACATTATTTACAGATTCAATGCAAAATTCAATCCACTCAAACTCCAATAGCCTATTTCCAGAAATGGAAAATCCAATCATTGAATTTATTTGGAAGGGAAAGGGATCTCAAAAGGCCAAAACTATCTTGAAAATGAAGATCAAAGTTGTACTACTCACACTTCCTGACTTTAAAACCTATTACAAATCTACAGTGGTCAAAACTGCTTGGTACTGGCAGAAGGCCAGATACAAAGACCAATGGAATCAAACTGAGAGTTCAGAAATAGAGCCTCATATCTATGGCCAATTGATTTTTGACAAGGGTGCCAAGTCCACTCAACTGGGAAAGAATATTGAAAAAAACAATGGTGGTGAGAGAATTGGATATCCATATATATGCAAAAGAAGGAAGGAGGAGCCCTATCTCACACCATATACAAAAATTAGCTCAAAATGGATAAAAGACCTAAATATAAGAACCAGGACTATAAATCTCCTAGAAGAAATGTAGGGAAGCATCTTCAGGATCTTATGTTAGTGAAAGGTTTCTTAGCTTTTACACCCAAAGCAGAAGCAACAAAACAAGACAGAAAATAGATAAGTGGGTCCTCATCAAAATGAAAAACTTTCATGCATGACAGGACTATCGTGAAAGGGAAAAGACAACCTACTCAATTAAAGAAAATATCTGAAACCACATATCCAATAAGGCTTTAATATGGGGAATATATAAAGAAATTCTACAACTCAACAATAAAAAGACAAACAACCAATTTTAAAAATGGGCAAAAGCTTGAATAGATAGTTCTCTAAAAAGGATATACAAGTGGCAAAAAACACATGAAAAGATGCTCATTATCATTAGTTATTAGGGAAATGCAAATCAAAACTAGATACCATTTCACACCCACTAGAACGGCTAATATTAAAAAAAAAAAAACAGAAAATTACAAGTGTTGGAGAGGACGTGGAGAAACAGGTACACGCATTCATTGCTGGTGGGAATGTAAAGTGGTGCAGCCACTGTGGAGGACAGTTTGACCGTTCCTTAGAAAGCTAGGTATAGAATTACTATTTGACCAGGCAATCCTACTTCTAGGTATATAATGTAAAAAATTGAAAGCAGGGACTCAAACAGATATTTCCACACCAATGCTCATAGCAGCATTATTCACGATTGCTAAAATATGGAAGCAACCCGAATGTCCACCAACCGATGAATGGATTTTAAAAATGTGGTCTATACATACAACGGAATATTATTCAGCATTAAATGAAGTTCTGTTTCATGTGACAGACATCACGTTGATTTAAATAAGCCAGACACAAAAGGACAAATATTGTATGATCTCATTGATATGAAATATTTAGAATAAGCAAACTGTGGAGTTAGAATCTAGAATACTGGTTACCAGGGGCTGGGCTGGGGGTAGGGAATGCAGAGTTAATGTTTAATTTGTACAGAATTTCTATTTGGGTCGAGAGTAATTTTTGTAAATGGTTGGTGGTGATGGTAGCATCACACTGTGAGTATAATTAGCAGCCCTGAATTATATATGTGAATTTGGTTAAAACGGGGAAATATTAGGTCATATATATGTTATTATAATAAAAATTAAAAGTTAAAACATAAGACTGTACAACACAGTCAACCCTATTGTAAACAATGGACCATAGTTAATAGCACAATTATAAAAATGTTCTTTCATGAACTATAACAAACGCACTACACTAATACAAGGCTGTTAATAACAGGTAGGTGTAATATATGGGAATGCTGTATTTTGTACGTGATTTTTTTGTAAACCTACAACTTCCCGAATTGAAAAAAAAATTTTAAGGCAAAAGGGACCTCTTTGTGGGAAAATTATCCTGGATTATCTGGGTGGACCCAATCTAATTACAAAAGTCTTTAAAAGCAAAGAAATTTCTCTGGCTGGTGTCAGAGATGTGCAAGATAGAGAGGCAGGAGAAATTCAGAGCATGAGAGGGACTTAACACACCAACACTGGCTTGAAGATGGAATGGGCCATGGGCCAAGGCCACACAGGTGGCCTCTACAAGCTGAAAACAAGCTGCGGCTGGCAGCCTGCAAAGAAGCAGGACCTCAGTCCTACAACCGCTGGAACTCTGACCTGAATGAGCATGGAAGTGGATTCTCCCACAGAGGCTCAGGGAAGAGCCAGCCCAGCAGATATCTTCATTCCAGTCTTGTGGGACCTGGAGAAGAGAAACCAGCTGCACCTGCTAGGGTTCTGATCTACAGGGCTGTAAAACAGTGAATTTGTATTGTTTTAAGCCATTGTTTATGGTAACTTGTTCCAGCAGCAAGAGAAAACGAATACACCTGGTTAAACAATTACACTTGGAGGATGAAGAAAGAAGTGTTCATTCATCTTGGCACAAAAAGCAAGAATAAAGTCAGGGGGATCTCAGACTTCTCTACATAATATTCAAACCCAGAAAACAATGGAGTAAAAGTTTGGAGAGAGAGAATATGGGACCTAAGATTATTATGTCCAATCAAATTGTTATTCAAGTACAAAGGCAATTGTGTTCAGTAAAATAGGAATATAAATAGTACCTATTGTGGAATTCTGTGGCCATTAAATGTGATGATGTCATGGAGCTAAAAGCTCAATAAACACAATAAAATAAAAATAGCAACAACCGCCACATTCATTTTATTCTTATTTGTGCCAGATACACTGTTCTAAGTGCTTTACATAATTTTATCATTTACTCATAATTTTATCATTTACCCATAACTCATAATACAACCCTATCAGGAAGCATTATTATTATTCCCACTTTACAGATGAGGAAATCGAGGTAGAGAAGTAATTAGGCAAAGGTTATATAACAGCTGCTGGCATTATTTACACTGCCTCAGCATTATCAAAGGAAAGAAGAAGCATTTTAAAACTGTCCAGGACGACAGGGACAGATTCCAAGGAAAATCTGACAATACATTTTTTGGAGCAAATACAAGCCACGATAACATTTAAAATTTTTTTAAATTTCAAGAATGATCAAATAAAAGACCAATATTCAATTGATAAATAATTCTTCAGCCTAAAAGAAAGAATGTAACATGCAATAATAATAAAGAAAAGCATATTTAAGAAAAAAATATTTATTGTCAAAAACAAGAAAATTGTATAGCATCTACTTAAAATTTAATAACAATAAATTTCAAGAGATCATATTCCATAAAACAAAAGAAAAAAGGTGTGATTAAAAAATCAATACCTAGAGATGATAAAATCTCTGGCTTAGTTGAGAAAAGAATTAAACAAAAAAAACACTAAAAAGTAATGCAAAGGCTGTGTTTCTGCAACAGAAGGAAGTCCAACTGAACTCTATAGAGATACATTCAAAGATGTGGAAGGCAAGTGTTTTAGTTTGAGGGGGAAATGCCCTTCTAAAACACAGAAGAAAAAGTTAAAGATATGCAAAAAACTGAGATGCTAAACATAGAGGAAAGATTCAATATATATAATTGGTTAACCTTTAGAATAAGTTAGAAACATAATTGAAAAGATGCATAAATATAATAGAAGAAAACTTCCATGCCCCCTCAAAAAGATACGCATTTATGCCCTGAGAAAGTCCTTACTGTTTAACAAAATAATTGAAAAGAGAATAATACTTGGATTTATTTTCAGGAAGTACTTCTAATTTCAATGATATGGAAAAAAAATCTTATTACATCTAAATAGAAAAAAAAAAAAGTTGCCAACAAAAGGAGAAAAGACAGTCTAGGCTCAAAATATTCCCTTTGATACTAAAAGACAAAAAACTCCAAAGTCACATGTTCATAGGCTCAAAATATTCCTCTTTGATACTAAAAGACAAAAAACTCCAAAGTCACATGTTCATAGTTAAAAAAAAAAACAAAAAAACTTGTCAAACAACACTCATGCATCTGTTCTTGTAAGATGGTACAAGAAAGGCATTCTTACATACACAGGGTATTAGAGATCATGCCATCTATATAACCTCCCTGAAAAAAAAATGCACAAAGCTTTTCTCCAGTCCGATGAGGATTTAGTTTTTAAGAAGAATTAAAATAGTGTCTGAGTAAGGACTTGCAGTGATAATTGCAATACTTTAAAATATAATTGATTCAACGTAACTATAAAAATGATTATAGATCCAACCAAATGTCATAATTTTTTTTCCCCCCAAAACAAAAATGCATAGGCTAAACACTTTACTTTTCACACCATCTTGGCTCCAAATCCCAGAGTTTAATATGCCTATCACCAAAAATTCCACTGCTGCACATCTGTCCTAAAGAGACAATTAGAGATGTGCAATTGGAAATTTGCTGCAGTCGTGAACCACCTCCAGGAAGCTGTTGACCCCTAACCCTTACAATACCATAATAATCACTCACTTTTCAGAAAACCTCATTCGACCAACCTATGGAAAAGATGGGACTTGAATTCGGTTCATCTGACACAAAATCGGAGCTCTTTCTAGAATCCCACCTTGGAGTCTCCCGCCACCACTTATTTGCTCTGTAATGTCGGACAACTCCTTAATCTTTCTGTGCCTTGTTTTTCCCATCTCTACAATGAAGATAACAGTGATGCCTCCTCCTAGGGCTGTTGTGGGAATTAAATTAATTAACCCATGTAGAGCACTTAGAGTAGGGCTGCCACATAGGAAGTCCTCAGTATTAATTTATTTCATTGTCATTATTAAAAATACATATTCCTTAAGTATAAACCAGTTTGATTTCAGCAAATACAATATCCACAAATGGCGAGGCTAAAATAGAAGTGAAGGAAACACAAAGTGTTCTAAACCCTATTTCCCAAAACCTACTTCCTTGGTTTTAGTATATGAAAAATGGGGGAAATGGCAAAAACACTGCTAAAGTACAGATAATCCTATAAAAATTAGAAGGCTTCAGGGAGGAACTTTTAAAACAATGATGAACTGTACTGACTGTCACATTCCACAGCTGAAAGCTAAGAAGGTCAAAACTGCAGTTCCCTTGGCTTAGCTTTATAAGCTATAATTTTTATTTTTCTAATTAAAAAAAAAAAAAAGCCTTTTGAACATCCTCTGCCTATATAAATTCAGGGTCCAGGCCATGGTAAACCACAAAGGCAGAAATATTTATCTTCTCCAAGCGGGTCTGGCAGGCTTTACTCGGGGGATCTGAAACACAGCTGCATTTGTCCTCTCGTTCCTTGTCAACAAGCAAGCATCCCCAAACCACAAAAGACAGTGGTAATAAAAGGAATAACTGGAAGCTGAGATATGTTGTGGTTTTGTTTGGAAATCCAGGGCCTGAATACAGTCAGAAGTGATGGCAGGAAACTATAAACTTCACACTAGACAGCCAGGAACGGGGCAGAAACTGCCAGGCAAGTCGCCTGGAGACCACAGAGGGGGCGGCGGAAGGCATGGGACGGCGGCACTCAGGCCGGGAGCAGGTGCTGCCGGCTCAGTCTTCCACCTGGGGAGAGAGGGGTGGGGTTCGCCAGGAGTAAAGGGCATCTCCGCTTAGCTCTGTGATTTCGGGGGGAAGAAAAGCACCCCACAAATCAGGGCAGGCCGACCGACAATGAAGGCAGGCAGTGAGTGGGGCTCTGAATCCACTGGAGTTTAGATGATAGCTTTCTTTTCCAAAGCAATAAATTGAAAAGGATCTTAGGGGCTGTCTGATCCCCAAGCCTGGATACACCCCTCAAAATAGCCCAGGGTGCCTGTTTCAAATGCTAGTGACCGGGCCTCATCCCCAGTGTGTCTGACTAGGTTGGGGCCCAGGAATCTGCATTTTGAAAAGCACCACAGGGGATTCAGATACAAATAATCGGAGAACCGCACTTTAAACATGGTATTGTGGTTATTAAAAAAAAGAGAAAGCGTCCTTATCTTTCAGAAATACATACTAAAATATTTTACAAATGAAATGATATGCTGTCTGGGTTTGTTTTTTGTTTTTGTTTTTTTCCGAAAAAATGGGGTGGGGGAAGGTTGGTGGTAGAGATGAAACGAGATAATAATTTGGGTTAGGTGTACATGGAGGTTCATTGTACGGGTCTCTCCTTTTGTATATACATTTTTCTTTGAAATTTTCTGTCATAAAAAAAGTTGTTTAAAAAGAGTTAACCAGGTAGGGACCATTCTCAACCAAGAGGGGAGCAGAGGGAGGAGGGCAAATGCAGCTTCTTGTGGGCAAGGAACAGCCAAAATTTCAGTGTGGCCGGAGCATCTTATTCAAAACAAAGCAAGGAAGGGGCCCAAGAGGAAGATGCGTGCCAAGAGGGCCGATGCCCTGCAGAGTCTTGTTGGCCTTGCGGACAAGCCTAAACCTCTGGATAATGGGGAAACAGCAGGACATTCTGAACTCTGGAGAGAATCAGATTTGTGCTTTTGCTAGACTACTTAACTTGCTGTGTAGAGGGTGGATTTGAGGAGAACAAGTGAGGATCAAATTAGAAAGCTGTTGTAGAAGTGCTCTTAAGCAATCACAGGTCCTAGACAAGGGATGGAGAGAAGGAACTGGAAGTGAGAAATGTTTTAGTAGATATAATTGGCAGGACTCAATTACATGTGAAGGAAGAAGGAGAAAGAGGCAAAAATGACTCCAGATTTACAGTTTGGGGAAATGGATGGCAAATTTGTTAACCAAGAGCGAATATACAAAAAGATTAGCCACTGTATCCTAATTGTGTTTTGGGAACAAAAGATCCTGGTAGGAAGCATCATTGCAAGCTAATTACTCCATGACCTTCTTGTAGGACAACCATATCCTCCCTTTCAGGTCTCTGTAACCCCTTTCTTTCTATAGGTTTCTCCCTTGTAGCCTTTACAGAATCACAGGAGATCAGAACTGGAAGAAGTTCCCAGTAGCATTTAGCCCAGTGCCTTCTCTGTACAGTGAGGAGGTATAGAGATGTTAACTGATTTATCTTTTTTTAAAAAAAATATTTTCAAAACTGTACTAATTACAAATGAAAAAAACCCAAGTCAAACATATAAATACACACACCCTTTTCTAACAGTTTGACCACAAATCTTTTCTCTTTCCTTTAATAGTCAAATAACCATTGCCCCATTTCCTTCTTATCCAAAAACTCATTTTTTAAATCTCTGTTTCTGGTCTCCATCCCTTGAATGATACTACTCTAAAGTTAACTGAGAAAGACTTTCTTGTCAAGTGAAACAGCCTTTTCTGTCCTTGTGTTTTTTCCTTGGCTGTCCCCTTCCTCAAACCCTTTCCCTGTTTGGTTTCTGTAACAATAAACTTCCCTGTTTCTCTGCCTTCCCCTGTTCGTTACTGTTCAGGCATCTCTTCTGATCTCCCTTCTTCCTCTAGATCTCCAAGCTGCTGCCATGAGCCCAACACTCTGCTCTCTTCCCTAGATCACTCTGGAGTCATTTGCTCACAATTTCTTCCCCTCCAGGCCCAACAATAGACCCCGTAAAAAAGCTCTGTGCAACATACCAGTCCTCTTGGCTTCATCACCAGAGGCCCAGTGCCATGTTCCCCAGGGCTCACCACTGGGCTGCACCAGTTAAAAGGGACACTGAGAAATGAGAGTATGTTCTGAAAAGAGCAACGAGGTTAGTAAGGGATCTAAAAACAACAAAGCATGAAACACTGCTGAAAAGGCTAAGAATGATGAACTCAGAGAAGACAAAGCTCTCGGGATCCACGACAGAGTTCTTCAAATTTGTTGAAAACCTGTCACATGGAATAGGGCGTAGATGTGTTTGTTCCGTTATTTTAGAGAGCAGAAATTAGGAGGAGGTATATTTTGGCTCAACAGGAGGAAAAAAAATTTGCAAGTAACTCGGGTTGTTCAACGCAAGAATGAGCTGCCTCTTGATGCACTCAACTCGGACCACTGCTGGAGGTACTGGGGAAGAAGTGCCTGCTTCTGAGGGAGGCCACATATCCTCTGAGCTCCCTTTGCCTCCACTGTACTGTCATTTGCTCTCTTCTTAGACAGCAGTCCGCACCCCAGAGTTAGCGTGTCCGATGTGGAATCAGCAGTCCTGCCCAATGATTTGTGCCTGTCATTTGTGCTGACCTTCCTACAGCCTCCTGGACTTGAAATCTCAGAGCATCTTTGATTCCTTTCTTTTTCTTCCTCTATATCTCTGCCTCCAGCATGTTTCTTTGATTGGTTCTTGATTCTTAATCTCCACTGACACCATTACAATCCAGAACCATGAGCTCACATGAGTTGGAATGAACTCTGGAGGGATCAAGTCCAAGCTGCTAATTTTGTAGACAAGACAAATGAGCTACAGAACAAGGAAAAGTCTTGCCGAAGGCCACACAGTTAATATGGTGTGTCTGGGCTCCAAGACTCATAATATCATGCTCTTCCCACTGCCCCAAAACCACAGATTTCTCCTTATAATCACTCAGGCCACCCTAATACATTTCAGCTTAACTGGTTTCTAGAGATTGGCCATGACTTAACCGTGGAACGATTGTTTTATTTACATAATACTGTGATGGTTCTTGATCAAATCATATGTGTTAATCTAGGGATAATTCATAATCTTAAATTGTAACAGACCACTGAGTCTGCTTTGAGTTAAATACTGTTCTTTTCTGTGCTTCTCACAGTTACTGCCAGAGTAGGACTGCTGAATTGTAAAATAAAGAAGAATTCTAGCCAGCTCAAGCTCTCTAGGGTCTGCAAATCCAGGTCATTTGGATACTGAATGTAGCAATGTACTCCAGTAAGTACAAAAATTACATATATCATGTTGACTGGCTATGCCCTGATTACTTGCACAAAAGATCCTGGACTCACGTTGGTTCTTCTGTTGCTATTCTGGTCTCTTCTAGTTCTTGTGCTTGCTTCAGCCAAGGTAATTTAGCTTCCACTGGACTTTTTTCTAAGAATAAGAAAACATAAACAATGAGTTCAATTACTGGCAATCATTAAGGAGTTGGATACATGATCATTACTTACTGAAGATTTCATCAATAAAGCGATCAGGTTTTGTGAATGCAAATTGAGTCCTTTAACATAGCGGATTAGGTGGAGTCTGGGATGAAGCAAAACTTCTGCCACGTACTTTTAAATTACCAAATTATCAAAACGCAACCAAAATGATTCCATGGCACAGTCAAATATGCACTCTAAGTTAACAGTAAATGCCTTTTATAAATCAATACCAAATTCTGTTATTTACATATTAAAGCTCTTACTTCTACCATATCATCTTACTTTATTTTTCCACAAATTATCTCTGTCCTTTAAAGAAAGAAAGTAAAAGAGAAAAGCAAATAACATGGAGGTTTAGAAGGATGGGAAGGGGAGAAAGACCACGCTACGGTCTACTCCAACATTTATTGTTACTGTGGTTGTCGAGGAGATGATTACCAATTACAACTGGCAATCAGGAGCAATGTGGAGCCCCTTTCTTTCCTTTTAAACATCCTTAGGCATGAAGAAAGAAACAATATGTTTATAAAGTGGGAAAGGAAATAATTTTGAGCCACTTCAGGGAAATCACACACATGAAGAATGTGGTTCTGACAGTACCAAAGAATGGAGAAGGGAGAAGAAAAGACTTCACCAATGGAGTTTTATAATCAGTGTCCATACATGGCGCTACCCATTTTTTCCAATTCATGTGGAACAATGGGAACTATAAGAGAAATCCTAAACGTAGATTGGAAACTGGAAGTCTTTGTTGCTTCCATGCTAGGTACCAGGACACATGATAGAGATGACGCTGCTCCTCCCTGAAGAAGCTCACAGTCCGGTGTATATAAAGAACGTTGGGAACAAAGGAGAGTGGGAACCTTGGGGAAGAGAGTAAACTCCATCTCCTCCTCCTTCTCCTCTTTCTCTTCCATCTCCTTTTCCTCCTTCCCCACGTCATCTTTCTCCTCATCTTCCTTCTCTGTTTTCTTCAAAGTAGGGACTGCATCAAATTATTTTATGACCATCAAGAAATGTTAGTACAGGGCTAGACAGATAGGAGCTACTCAGTATGTACTCAACCAACAGTGGCTCAGTTTTCCCTCCAGATCAATAAATCACCTACACCCAACCCCTTTATGTAGGTTGACAGGTCTATTGTAACCTGCCATGAAACAATTTTTATAAGAAGGTTACTGAATTGGAATAGAAATGCTGCAATGTCGGAATGAGAGCTTAAAATCAATGTTTGACTTGAATTTAAGATGCACTGCAAACTTACCTTTTGGTTTATAACACGGGATGGGAATGATGCATTCTTCTTTGATGTGTAACTTCAGCTGTGGATTGCAGCCGCCAACATGCTGGCCACGATGGTTGATACACAGAACAACTCGGTAGCGTAACCCTCGGCCACAAGTCACTGTACACTTCAAAGAAAGAAAAAGAAGCCAAAGAAATTGGGTTATGTGAAGAGATCCAGAAGGTATTAAGTGGTTACATGCAAAGAAGAGCCACTGATCCACATGAATATTAGACACAAAAGACTTTTAGATAAATATTAATAAGGGAGGGCGCAGAATTTGATTTTCTGTGATGCTTACGGTTCCGAGGCCCTCCCTTGCACAGGTTCCTTCCAATTCTCAACTCAAAGAGTATTTAAGACTAAGTCATAACACAGGAGAAACTGAAATGCTCTGAAATCTTACAGCTCAAATATGAAAGAAACTCAATACAGGTTTTCCCAAATTTGATGAGAAAATCTTAAGACATTATCAAAAACAATTTGTCAGGCTGAAAGAAATGTTTCTAAACTATTAATAAAAAATCTAATTTCAATCAACCATGCTAGAGGAAAGATTGAAATATCTTTCTATTCTGTCCATATAAATCAATCTTGCAAGACTGTTTTCATATGAAGAGGCCGTCCAAGAGTATTCAGCCAAAAAGTGTAGGAAAAAATATTACAGGCATAGAAGATCATTCAAATTTATAACAACTTTATGCTATTTTTCTTAACTTTGGTGAAGTCTGTATTTTTAAATTATTTATTTATGGTTTGGAAGGTATTCTTGCCTACAAATGGAATATTTTCATGCCCTGTGAAAAGCTAGGAAATCTTTTCAGTTTCTCTATATAAGATAGTGTATATATATGTATGTTTGTATGTTTGTTTTAATTAATAGACTTTACTTTTTAAAAACAGTTTTAGGTTTACAGAAGAATTGAGTAGTTAGTACAGAGAGTTCCCATATGCCCCTTCTCCTCTATACACAATTTTCCCTATCATTAACTTTTTGCATTAGCATGGAAAATTTGTTAGAATTGATAAAACAATATTTATACATTATTACCTAAAGTCCATAGTTCATATTAGGGTTGTTACCAGCTTTTTGAAATTTGTAATTAGTTGCAATATCTTTTCTGATTTTAAATAAACATTTAATTTGATACTCAGTATTTGTGTTTTGTATTCATTTTCTTAAAGAGTCGTACCCCTCCCACCCCACTGTCTAAACTTTGGGCCCCATCAATCCTGGACTACCTCCATCCCCCTGCAAGAGGGGCAGAGAGTCCTGGAGCACCTGCTATTGGACAGACTGTTCTCTATAAGCAGTCTCAACAATCTTCTCACTAATGAGATTAGTGATTGTATTAATCTATTAACTTGCAGGTCAACAGCTTCATCCCCATGGAGCAGATGAGCAAATAGGGTGCAATGTCAATGCCTTGGACAATGACTTTGCTCAAGGTCACATAGTTCCTAAAAGACACAGCAGAATTCCATTCTCGGGCTTCTTCTTGCCAAAGCCATGGCCTTGCCACTGCTCCACAGAACACAGAAATTCTTTCCTGAATCCCTAAATGCTTTCTACGTTATCACAGACAAGTTTAAGAGAATATGGAGAGCTTTTCCAGCACGCACACATCTCCAGAAAGGGATGAACGCTGGGAAACCTCTCGTATTCCATCATGTCACTCTTGTAACCTCTGAAAAAATACTGCCCAGTAATAAAATGAGTGAGGTCTGAGAGTAGACCCTGCTTTTAGGAAATAGACTTATCTACCCCCATATTTATCAATTTAACAATTTGAAAGATACATATATTAGGTCTTAAGAGGCCAAGGTTTCACATTGGCTAAGGAAGAAAAGAAAATTCTGTCCAAAGAGAAATGAAATAGTATGGTTATAAGGTATAACTTCGCCAATATACTAGAACTGATCAATCCAAAGGAGCATTTACTCCTTGAAAGTAACCCCTTTGGTCAGCTGGACACTTATCCCAACCAGGCTGTTAGCATATACATTTCCAGAGTCCTCTTCAGAGCTGAAACCTCAACGGTAGCTAGTCTTATCACTGGGGATGTATTTGATTTTTGGAAAAAGTGAAAAATATGAGTCAAGTATGCTGAATGAGTTGAGAGAGACAGATTGGTTAACCATCCTTAGCCTTGGAATTGTAAGTGATGATAAAGTCATGACATTGATGTGTATGTGGGAATGGGGCCAAGTGGGTATAAAAGCTCTGAAGCCAACCCAAGTATATGTATAGGGCTTAAAGGAGCTGAAAACAAGCTCTGTAGGTCGCAGAAGCAATGTTGACTGGGGGCTGAAAAAGTGAAATCCCTAAAGACTGTGCAGCAAATCCTTCTGCAACGCAGGTGGCATTCTTTGCTTTCAACAAAACTGAAAGAGAACCGAATCAATCTGTCAGCTGGTAGTTCACTAAACCTAAGTTCTGATGACAGATCACCACGTGATTTTTGGCATATAACTCAGAAGTTCAAAGACCTGGGCAGCACTGCTATAATAATACCAATTATTACCATCCCAGGCTGTTTATTTATGTGAACAAGTGTTCCCAGTGTGCACATGAAAAACAAAATAAGAAATCAACAATAAAAATGAAGAATGAAATTATTGCTGAACCCATGGCTCATTCGGGCAATGGATTTTTGGACTATTTTTTAAAGCCTCATTCATCTAAAAAGTTTATTTCTAATGAAAATTTACTTTTTATGTGTAATAATCACATACCCAAATTTGAAATATATTTATGTTGTTTTGATCAATTGTGTACTTAAATTAAATAATAACTCAGGTCTAGGGAATTTTTATTACTTGGAGCCTTATGGCCACAGTGAATTAAAATAAATTAACTTTAATTGCTATACGTATCTTCTTGGAGAGTAGAATAATATAATCAATAAATACTTTAAAGCATTAAAATATATTATATTAGGATAAAATTCTGTGGGGAAAGTGGATTGAAAATAAGAATTAAAGGGGAAAATATAAAATATGCAACCTGTGAAAAGGCTCGTTCATGTGCTTTTTAAGGGAAAGATGGCAGGAGTAGAAATCATGATGGTTTTAAATTCCACTGGAAACGTTTACAAGAATGATATACATCTTTTTTTTTTAGGAGGAACCGGGGATTGAACCCATGACCTCGTACATGGGAAGCAGGCATTTAACCACTGAGCCACATAGGCTCCCCAATAAAGTTGTTTTTTTCATTTGTTTGTTTTTAGGAGGTACCAGGAATCAAACCCAGGACCTCGTACATGGGAAGCAGGTGCTCAACCACTTGAGCTACATCAGCTCCCCGATATACATCTTTTATTTGAAAATGTCAGCATTCACAATGTGTTGAAAATGGCATCATTTGCAACTGTTTAAAGGTGGGATTAAAACTTTTTTAGATGTCAACCTGAAAATATGCGAGGGGCTCTGTAATTTTCCAGACTTCTTTTAGGGTGATATGCAAGCAAAAAGAAAAAACAATAGTAACTACAGCCCTAACAAGTACAAATGAAGTTGGAGAGGGTGATGACCCCTCGACCACAGATATCAGAGAAGACTTTGTGGAGGAGGTGGCATCTGAACTTGGGCTTCACGTGGGTCTTCACCTGGCAAACTCAGTCACGATGATCCTGCAAGTTCTAGTGCCAGTGGCCCCTCCTTCCTGAAGCCTGCCCTGGGAGCTAATCACCCTGCCTCTTGCACCTGGGCCAGGAAGCACCCCATTCACACACATGAATCACATTGCTTTGCAACTGTCCGCACGCCTATCTCTGCACACGGATTCTGAGCTTTTGGGGGAAGAAGTAAGTTCTATTTAGTCCTTCGCATGGTACCTGATACATTGAATAAATACACAGATGAATATATACACAAATACATGGATACATTGAACTAAATATGCAGAGATCATTCAGGAGTAGAGAAACTTGAATTGATGATGCCTTGCACTATGGAAAATTAAAAGATTAAGATTAAAATATTAAATACGAATGCCTGCATTTTTCATATTTGAGTATTCCAATTGCATTTTATTTGTTCTGGGAGCTTATTCAGTCACCACCCTTCCAGAAAGTAGAAACTAAGCTAATTTGACATGAGTCCTTGTCACATCTCTTGGATGTTTCCCTTCTTCTATTTTTCCATTTCCCACCACCTGATCCCTCAGTGGCTAATCCTGTGTAGCTTCCAAATAGGTAGCTTGCCGCTGGTCTTTCCCAAGATCAGTCTATCTTGTTTCAATTACTTAAAATACGTTCTTTTCTTCAACAAAAATCACAAATCTTTTTGGTAAGTACTGGATCAAGGGCACACATCTAGCATTTAAATTCTAATGGACACGTGTGTAAAAGAATGATGTAAAACTTTTACATGATTAGTGTGATAGTTTGAGATTATTTATGAATCCCAAAAAGAGATTATGTTTGTAAACTAATCTATTCCTCTGGGCGTGATACCCTTTGACTGTATTAAAGAGAGTGAGGGGTCTCTGATTAAGTTTGCTTGGTAAAATCAATTTAGGGCTTCTGATTGGCCTACCAGTAGGGCGTAACTCAGGTTGAGTGCCGCCCCCTTGGTGGGCTGATATAAACGGACACTCACTCAGGAAGACACACCAAGGAGAGAACTTTGTCATTTTTGATGCTACTATGTAACAGAAAGGAGAAGGCTCAAACAGCTAGAGCCAGGGGAAGAGATGGACCACTTGTCTGATAGCTTATAGCTGACCTTGAGAAGAGAGCCAAGACTGATGTAGGAAGCCCTGAGAGACAAGCCCTAACCAGGAGAGAGAGAGAGTACTGGAAGCCTGGCGGGAGAGACCAGGCAGAGATCAGGAACCATCTTGCTTCAACACGTGGCAACTGACTTTGGTGAGAAAGCAACCTTGAGTTGGACTCTTTAGGGCCTTGTAACTGTAAGCTTTTACCCCAAATAAATACCCTTTATAAAAGCCAGCAGATTTCTGGTACTTTGCATCAGCACCCCTTTGGCTAATACAATTAACATTTCCATTTATCTTTCAATTTTCAGTAACATGGGTTCTCTCTTTAATGAGTCATTCCATGTCATTTCCTGCCTTTTTTCTTTGAAGATCTTTGCTCTTCAAAGATCAGTTAAGTTGTACAGGGCAACAAAGACTTCTCAGTCAACTCTGCTTCAACAGCTGTTCCTTCTCGATGTACCACAGTCCCTAATATTAACACATCCTATCTATATGGATGCTCGCGGTCTCTCTTACATTGCCCTTCAACTGCCTTCCCGACTCTTTGAGGTTGGTGACCATGTTCCTCTCTGCCTTTTGCATCCCCCATGCTGACCAGCACGGTGTTGGGCACGCAGCCAATATTCAGGGAAAGAGCCATATTCCCAGTCTTACCTGAGACCACTCCATGGCAACCCACTTGGGGCAATCAAAGAGATTGCAAGTTTGCAGAACCTTGGGCTTAGGCGCGTACATGCACTT
The DNA here is from genome assembly GCA_026826555.1 of Tolypeutes matacus. NCBI lineage: Eukaryota > Metazoa > Chordata > Mammalia > Cingulata > Chlamyphoridae > Tolypeutes > Tolypeutes matacus. The sequence continues at coordinate 552,263 of JAKSZT010053832.1, forward strand.
CCACTCCTCCACTTGCAGGATCTCCCCATGCATGGACTCCTCCACACACACGAAGCTCCGTCTCTGAATCCCTCCTCCACAGGACACCGAACACGCAGTCCAAGGATTGTGTTCCCAGCTCAAAATCAAACCAAGAGAAGCACATTATTCAGTTGTTTGTTTGCTCCTGTCAAGTTTGCAAAGATGGTTGTGCAAAGTACCACCTCAAGCCATCAACTGTGGTTCAGCTGAAAGAGGACAGGAGTTGGAGGCATAAGACCTTAGTCTTTTCTGTGACACATAATCTGCACTCCCAAGTACTTAACTGCTCTGAACTTGAGGCTTATGCCAAGTAGGGATAATATACCCTTCCTAGTTACCCTTCATTGGACCCTTGCGAGAATCAAGTCCGTTAAACATGGAGTGTGAAACCACTTTAAACTGTCTCTGAACTATAAAGTGCTAAACAAAAAGTACAAAGTGCCTTAGTCTGCCAGGCTGCTACGATAAATACCACATGATGGGTTGGCTTAAGCAACGGGGATTTATTGTCCTACCATTGCACAGGCTAGGCATCTAAAGTCAAAGTGTCTGGCAAAAGCTGCTTTCCCGGAAGCCTGTCGCGCTCTGGTGCTGGCCTGCCCCAGTCGCTGGGGTTCCTTGGCTCGCCTCTCTGCCTCCTGTTGTATGGGGATCGCTCTCTCCTTGGGCCTGGTTTTCACTGCCTTCTGACTTCTTCATGGGTGGCCTTCTCTGGCCTTCTGTGTCCAAATTTCTTCATTATAAAGGACTTCAGTAATATGGACCAAGCCCACCCAGATTCATTGGGCCACACCGTGACTAAAAATAACATATTTTCAAAAGGTCCAATTTGTAAATGGGTCCACACCCACAGGAACACAGACTGAGATTAAGGACACATGTTTTGTTGGGATATATAATTCCCTCTACCGCAGACAGCATTACTAGCGGATCACAGAGACCCAAAGCCAAAAGGATCGTACTTGTCACTGAGGTGCAGAGGGGTATAGTGGGTTAAGGTGTGGCCACAAAAGTCAATTCCAAAGCCTAATCCCTGGAATGTGACCTTATTTGGAAACCAGGGCTTGCAGATGGAATCAGGTGAGTTAAGAAGAGCTCGCACTGGAGTAGAGTGGGTTCTTGATCCGAAAGGACTGGTGTCCTTATAAAAAAGGAAGACACGGGGGCACGAGGGAGGAACACTGTCTGACGGTGAAGGCAGAGACTGAAGTGCTGCAGCTGCCAGCCAGGGAAGGCCAAGGTTTATCAGCAGACCTCAGAAGCTAGGAAGAGGCAGGGAAGGACTCTCGCCTACAGGGCCCGGAAGGAGCAGGGCCCTGCCGAGGCCTTGATTTCAGACTTCTAGCTTCCAGAGCTGCGAGAGAATAAATTAATGCTGTTTTCAGCCACCCCGTTTGTGATGCTTTGTTACAGCAGCTCTAGGAACCGAATATAAGGGGCATTTGAATTCCTGATGAACTGCAAGCTCGAGCGCCCTCTGAAAGGCCCCATCATCCAAGAGATACCTGACATCTTCAGTGATCATAAGCTTTGCCTTCCAGGCAGCCTCATCCATCGGATTCTTAGAAAGAGCTTTCTTCTCCTTTATCTAATATCTTTCTCGTACATTTTATTTAAAGATTGCTGCTACCAATGCTATGGTTCTGTGCAAGCAATTTAGAGTCAATTACAAAAAGGAAAAGAAAACACATAACTCACCGAGGGAGAGGCTGGAAGTGGTCATAGGGCATAATCTCTTTAAATCCATCACTACAAATGAAATCATTGTGAGAATATCATTTATAAATCAACTGACCCATTTATCAATTGAGTCATATAGATTTGACATCCCGTGCAGCATCGCTCTTTCAAACTGAAAACTAAATATTCCAAGTATCATGAACTATTCCCCAAACTTCAGCCAACATCTCCTGACAGAAACCATCCCCAATTCTATATGAAATGTAGAAAACTGTACTAGCAGTATGTATTAATCAAGGGAAAAGGATTCTCTTAAATCTAGATAAAACTATGTACTGCTATTTATTATTTTAAAAGTTAATCTTATAAAATATACAAATGATATTAACACAGCCATATTAATAGGTCTTCAGAAAACTGCTTTAGTTCATAGAATTTTTCCTTCAAAAAGGTCACTATTAATAATTGTGTTCAACTGGGACTGTAGAAAATGGGCAATTTAGTGATAGGAAATGAGATTCATGGACAACGCTTCCTTTCCCACTTGTGCATCTCTGCCTTAGCCAGCTGGCAAATTCTGGGGAATTCTGGGACTTGATATTGTGCTGTTATTTTAAGATACTGTAGTAATGCCAGGAAACTTCCCCAGGCAATCCAAGTCAGCAGGCCCTAAATTATGCAACAGGCCAGCTTATGGCTTTTGGCTTATGGCTTTTCTGATTTGGCATTAAATGTTTTACTTCCTTGCACAATACATCACTTATGCTGTATTTAATGTGAGCACTTTCTAAAGTCAAAACGTGGTAATGAGTCACCCAGTTTAAAAGCCAAAATGGTGGGCTAAACATATGCATGACAGGCAGATGGACTCAACATAGTACTTGGATGGAGAGATCTTTAATATTTTATATGGCAGGGGATGCTCGGAAATGTTCATTATCAAGCACTTATATACCCACAGCACAAGGGAGAGCTAGACAATGAGAGAGCTAACCAGCAAAGGTGTCCTAATTCCTGTTATTGACCACAGATATCACTGTGAATGAGGCACCTGCCACCATTGCATGTTCAAAGCCTGGAGAGGGAAACCAAGTCTCCCTGTGAAACTGATGGATCAGTCTCAGCTGCAGTTGATTTGGGTTTCTTGTAAAGTCACAGGGGTGTGGGCAATCACACTTACCTTGATGGGCAAGGGTCCATGCTGCATTCCTTCAGTTTTGGTTTAGGTTTTACATTTTCAGGGTAGTAATGGCAATAATGGTCAGGAACCACCCTCTTCAAGCGGATATCCACACATTCAGCAGAATTGAGCTGATAACCTACGGTGGTAGAAAACAAATTCTGAATACTGCATTTGTTTCATTTTTACTTCGCAAAGTTATCACCTGCCACATGCTTTTTTTTTTTTTTTCCTTTCCATTTTTTAAAAGACTTAACTCAGTTGCTCTCAACCCTGGCTGTATAATATAAACACATGGGGACCTTTCAATATATACCAATGTCCAGATTCCGTCACAGTCCAATTAAGTCAGAAGCACTGTGGCTGGGATCCAGGAAATCAGCATTTAAAAAAATATTCCCAGGTGATTCTAAGATGATTGAAATGTGCAGCCAAGATAGAAAACCACTACTTGAAGTGCTTGTGGTGGTCTTAGCACTTTTAACTAAAAAGTTACAATGGACTCTTTTAAAAAGTGTTTAGACACCTCAAGTCCAGAAAGTCAGTCATCCGTTCTCCTCGGCTCTTAATACATGTCCCTCAGGACTTGGGGCACGGTCCCTCTCTTGTTCCCCCATCACACTCCCACTCCCATCCCCCAAGAGAAGCCCACTCCTACTTACTTTTTATATGTCCTTAAATATGATGTGTCTTATGTAATGCTGTTTGGGTGTATCTGTTTATAACTTAAAAAATGGTATTGTGCTTTAAATCCTGTTCTGTTTCCTCCTTTTCTCACTCAACATTATGTTTTTGAGATCTAACCATGTGACTGGGCTGTTGCTTCCTTCTGCTGCGTTAATATGCCATTGTCTACATATGCCTCAGTTTACTCCTTTGCTCTCCTGGGATAACTAGGATGCCTCCAACACCAATAAACTCTCTACCTGGGGAATCAAGCACTGTCTGTAAAGGGAAGAACAAAGTCTGTCCCTGTACCCTCCCACCCCACAGGTCATCAAAGGGGAAGGAATGAATACCTACTCCTTGTTCTAGTAAATTCTATTTGTACAGTCCGTGAGGAAAGTGAACATTCCAAATAGATGAGTATTGTAAATTTAAAAAAACAACTCGCAGAGTAATGCTTCTATTTCCTGAAAGATCTGACTTCAAGTTTCCTGTCACTGCCTAAGTGTCGCCTTAAGTTAAACATTAAAAATGTAGTTTTTCAAAAACAGAACGAGATCTTCAGGGGAAAAAATGCCCTAAGCTAAGCTCTCAGCCTCAGCCAATTGGTCCAAAGGTCTAAAAATCTATTTACAGGCCTGAATGCTGTGAGGAATGTGATTTTATAAACCACTAGACAGCTTTCTACAAGACATGACTTGGATGTAAGCTGCATGCAGAAGGACATACTGGGATGCATTATTAAAAGCAAGGTCAAAACCACAAGAACGAAAATCCAAATGGAGTCAGTAAAATGTTACTCTGGTGCCAATATCTGCCAGAAAGTCTACAATATCAGATGGCAGTGGCAATCTCCGTGCTTTCCCCAGTCTGATCTCAAATGTCCCACGTAGACGAATGCAGACAAGACCAATAAAGTCCATTCAAATGCCGGGGGTACCTTGGAGACCAGTGAATTAATTTTCCTGTTTATCTAAAAAACCCCGCCAAAATGCCTTTCATGCAAATCAAGTAGATCTGATTTACTGACATGATTGAGGTTGGGTAATACTTTCCTTGTGGGCTTTATGTGTGTGTATTTCCCCCAAAACAACTGCTCAATGAGAGTAAAGCTTCTTGAGTCAGAGGAAACATCTATTCTAAATGGAAACATACTTCTAAAAGAAGTAGACAGGGCGTAAACAGGTGTTTATAATTTGGGGAGAGACAATTACTTTTCCTCCATAATTTTATGGCAGTTTACAGATAATTCTAAAAGCAAAAGAAATAAGGGGCGCGTGCCCTGGTATATGTGTGAATGATTTCGTACTGAAACTCAGCCAGCGTGCAGAAGACGGCAGGCCATGGGGGGGGCGCTCTGCCAGCAGCACGAACACGCCCTTCTGCTCTTAGAACCACCGCTACCTTTGACGGACAATCTCACCACGAGGCACTCCCATGCACATTTATCCAGGCACCATAAGAATGAGACAGGCCCAGGAATTTCATCAACTGAACTGAGCTGAATCCCACTATAAAATGTCCCTCTCAGAGTGGAACGCTTCTCTTTTGTCTTCTGTGTCCACACGGGGACCTTTCTCTGAATAACTGTGTGTGAGAACTAGAGAATAAAGCAAAGAAAGAGAGAGATCTGTTTGTTTTGCTGCTGAGTGAGAATGAAAAAGCTCCGTTTTCCTTGGAGCCCCTGCCCAGCTTGCTGGGATGTGGGATTCCCACTGGTGGGGTGTACAGGTATCTCTCACAAGTCCCACCTGCTCTAAGAGCTCCCCACTGTGACCAACGAGCCACGCATGTATTTCCTAACATGTCACCAGTATAATGGAAAATTCCAGGAGGGGGTTAGCCACGGATCTGTGGACTCTGCAGAGTTTTTTGTTTTTTTTTTTTTTTGGGTAACAAAATTCCAGTTTAGATTCTGACCTAACAGTCCCTGAGCGCCCACTACTTGCCTGGCGCTGTTTTATGCTCCTTGACACACCACATCTCATTTCGTTTCCAACAACCCTAGAAGGAGGATACTTTACAGACTGAGGCTCACGGATGCCTGAGGACCGAGTGGCAAGACCTGCAAGAGGATCCAGGACCTTGATTCCAGATCCGTCCACTACACAGAGCTGCCTCTGGATGTAAACTTTGGCACACACATTTTGGAGAACAGGATTGGCCAAAAAGTTACGAGGCCCACATTTAGGGAGATGCACTGATCTTCCCCAGCTCCGATTCTCAATTCCAAACAGTCGGCTTTAAGACAAGTCAATGTTTTAAAGAAATTCCCTTCGATCACACTGGAGAGATTAAAGGAGATTTTGCTCCAAAAAATGCTTATAGTATTCAACAAAATACACTTTCAGCTTCAGGAGGAAGTGGGATACATACTTTCTGGTGGAACAGAGCAAGAGAGTATTAGAGGTGGCAGAGACTTGAAGATTTTCTACTCCACTGGTTTGTGTTCATTGTATTCATTTCTGAGACTATATTTATTTATGGCAAGAGATAAGAGTTTTCTAATCAAGGCGCTAATACAAAATTATTTTGTAAATATGTTTATTTCGGTTTCAAAAAGTCCATTTAAAGACAGTATCTTAAATAAATAATAGTACAGGAGTCACATAAATACAGCAAAAATAGTGACGTTCACACAGCTACAAGTGATATCTAAAGACATTGCTCCACAGAGCAGTGGTTCTCAAACTTGAAAGTTCAACAGAATCATCTGGAAGGCTCGTTGACCCACTGATTGCTGAGCCCCTCCCTTAGAGTTTCTGACTAGGTCTGAGAAGGAACCTGAGAATTTGCATTTCTAACAGGTTCCCAGGGGATGATAAAGCTGCTCTCCCAGGGACCACACTCCGAGAACCAGTGTTGTAGGATCAAGACCAAGTGGTCTCCAGCCCAAGCCTGGCCCTAGGAAGAACGACCTGGGAAACTGGAAACATTCACCTTTTACTTTTCTTCATCCCTCAGACTGCATTTTTCTTCCATTCCGAGGACATGAGATCCCAGAGGGATGGGGGATGACCAGTGCTCTCCCACAAGTACTTGTCCTCTGGTTTCAGGGGGAGCTCACGTCCCAGCAGAGGGGGCCTAAGAGCTTAAAGCTGACAGGCCAGAACCCCATTCAGTTTCTGGCTCTCTGAGTGAGTGGCTATTCTATAGCCTAGGAGGAAGAATGATTTGGGGCTGGGCGGGAAGAAGGAGGAGGGTATTTTCCATGCCTGAGCCCACCTGCCCCCAGGGGCAGGAGGCGATGCAGACACCATGTAGATGGTTCAGGGAAGACAAAGGACAAAGCCATTTAGAGCACGGCTGTGGCACCAGCTGGACCTGACCCAGATCCTAGCGATGCCACTTGCTGGCTGAGCGACCTTGAGCATGGACCTTCCCCTTTCTAAGTCTGTGTTTCCTCACACATAAAACAGGGATGAAAGCGACCCCTTTGCTAGGGCTGCCCAGAAGAACAAATGTGATGATGAGTACCCTAGCACACAGCCTGACGCGCGGCAGATGCCCAGGAAGCGGGCCCGGCCCTCTCAGGGGAAGCATCAGCGGGCATCCTTATAGTAATTCTAGTAACTCACAGCGCCGAGGCTGCAGAAGCTTAGAATCATCTCTTCTTCTATTGAAAAGTTCAGTTCAGAAAAAGGGAATTATCTTGACAGCGGTTTCTGGTCGCCTCCTCGTTTGCTCCAAGGATTCACTATTTCTGTATGAAGCACACTATTACCTTCCTCCACAGCCTGCAAAGACACTTCCTCTGTAGGAAGCCTGTGTATGGAGCCCTGGGTACACTTGGCCTGAAACCTTCCTGTGACGGTTTCTGTGAAAATCCTAAAGTGAGAAAATGGTAAGCAGGACTTTCTTCTTACCACTCAGTAGATACCCTTTCTCTTTTTGGTAAGTTTATATTCTCACACCTGGGAAGATGTAGGGTGGGAATCTGTTAGAACCAACACTTTCATTAACTTGGTCCGGATGAGCAAGTCATTGGCACCTCTGCCTCTCAGGCTTTTCCCGGCGAGTTAAAAATGACACATGCTTTAAGGCAATCAAGAAGAGAGATGCAGCTTTGGGCTAAAAGTACAAGGTGTTTTCCAAATCCAGTCATCTACCGAGCTTCGAGAATAAAGGCGCATCCATTCCCACCACTGCATCCCAGGCTAAGTAGGATGCTGGGTGATTAGACATCTCTAGTGATCACTCCAATTTTAAAGTCTGCTTAAAAAATGCCAACGTGCAATTTCTTAACTCTATGCTCTAAATGTTTATGAACAAATTCTGAGCCTCACCTCCTCCACACGTTACAGTGCAGGGAAAGAAGTCGGTTTGCCTCCACTGATGGCTGATCGGCTGGTAAAAGAAGAACTGGACCACACTGTCTTTGGCCATGGTGAACCTGGTCTGGACAGAGAGAGGTGAGATGACACATTTGCATACCGAGATCTAGTGCTTTGCACACCATTCAAAATCAGATGAATATACTTCACCTCTATAGACAACCCCGTGTCCATCACAGCAAGCTATGGTACGTGCCGATTCTGAGGATTTGAAAATGGGATATCATTTCATTTACATTTGTCCTAAGTGGGGACTGACAGAATCTTCAACAAATCTCCCTGGAGTTTTTTGTGGTTTTTTTTTCCAGGCAATTCCATGCCTATAAATGGGTTTGCAAAAATGTAGATGGACTAATTTTTTTCTTAACATCATTTTTTTCCTTGATCCATTTGATTTTAATTTCCATGAGTGCTGGGACTGAGGCTTAATCTAGGTTTGCCTACAACACAGCACATAGTTGGGATTCTTATATTTATAATGATAACATCTTTAAGCAGATCCTTGTGAAAAGTCCTTCTGAAAACACAACTGTAGAAACTCAAATGTGCATGAAATACATAGTGTTTACTTATGCGTATTCCAGGACCTCATTGGAAGGAAAGGGGCCCTACTGAGAATGAGTGAGCAGGTACAGACCGAGATCAATTTTACTTTCAGGGGATTTTCCTCAAGCAGCAAGCTCTTGCCCTGCTTTTTTTTCCCTCCTCCCTACTGATTTAATGAGTGAACTGAGGAAATCACTCAGAATGCAACAAAAGGGAAAAAGATATGAAAAACAGGAAGATTTCCATGGCTAGATGTGGAAATGCCTTGTACATGAAGTTCAAGAAGGAGAAAATCGAGAATGATGAAGCAATATGTGATTATATAATTGCTGAGAATTTCCTAGACTTTAAGAAAGACAGGAGTGCTCCACTTAATATGTTTGTGGCATTCTCCACAGAAAAATTTTAAAAATACAATAAGGCTAAAGAAAAATCCTAAGTGTTCAGAAAGAAAAAGCAGTTACCTAAAAACAAATCAGCCTGGCATCAAATTCTTCAAAGCAATATTAGATGCAAAAAAAAAACAAAACCTTATCTTCAAAGTGATGAAGGACAATAATTTTGGAGCTAGAATTCCATAACCAAATTATCATTAGTCATGAGAATTAAAGAAAGATATTTTCAGACACAAAATGACTGCAACATTACCACTCAGAGACCTTACTTTTTAAAAGACTACCGAAACTAATGTGAATGCAGAAGTAGTGAGATGCAAAAGGCAATGATGATCAGCTAAATCAGTAAAGCTTATGAGTAAATTGAAAAAAGTTGATTGAAATGTATTTCTGACATATCTAATTATAAACCTAGCATAAACTTTTCTGGCAGCACAAATGTAGGATGTGTTTGGAGGGAAGGTGGGGCAAGGGGCATGGTGGAAGGGTAGGGATAGGACAGGGGTAGGGAGGTAGAAAAGACTGCTAAGGAGTTTTGCTTCCGACCATAGCAGAATGATTTGTTTATGATGAATCCTCCAAATGAGAATAACTAAAAACACTGCATAAAACATCTTCTAAAACTTATTTGAAGGAATCGGAGAACTACCATATGAGTGAGGATTTGCAAGGCCAAGATCTCAGACACAAAGAAATCCCAGAAAGGTAAGCACAACATTTGGCATCGACTTTGGCACCATCTTTCTGTTCAAGGCACTTTCCAGTTTACAAGTGGTGCCGGAGAGGCTGAGAAGCTGAGCAGACCTGCCATTAAACTCACGGTGTTGGGGGGAAAACGCTGGAGGTCAAGGCCTGTCAAGGTAAGGGACACTAAGAAACACCTCGGCTCCCAGCTAGGATTCCAGAAGGCTCTGTCCCAGGAATAAGAGGAAAATAGAAAGAGTTCAGTTTTCAAAGGGAATGAAGCCCAGATTCAAATGATTTCCATCCATAATTGGATGAAGGTCATCAATTCCTAAACTAGTTACCTTCCCAAAGCAAAAATAATCCAAATTATATCATAATTTTTAATCTACAATATCCACCACAAATTTTTAAAAAACCTAGATGCACAAAAAAGATAAAATTTAACAATAACAAAGGTGAAAAATAGGCATTCTAAACGGAATTACCATAAATCCAGATGTTGACATTAACTGATAGAAACTTTAAAGTAAGTATATTAGTACCACAAACTGCAACCCTTAGCCTTGGACTCATGTTTCCTTTCTGCACTTGAGGAGCCTAGAACATTCCATGTTATTTCCATGATCATAAAGCACTAGTGTTGACACACAGCTTTTGCCTTGGGCTCTGTTTTTCCTTTCTTCTTTTTTTTTTCAGAGAACCTGGGCCGATACTAAAATGAAAATGTTCAAGAAATTAAATGACAAGATGCAAATTTTATTAGAAACCAAGGACTATAAGAAAAATAAAATGGAAATTCAAGAAATAAAAGTACAATAATTGAAATCAATATCTCAATGGATGGACTTCACAGTAGATTAGACCAGGAGTTGGCAAATATTTTCTTAATAGGCAGAGAATAAACATTTTATGTTTAAACTCTACTGGTATAGAGTAAAAGCAGCCATAGACAATATGTCAACAAATGGGTAAGGCTGTATTACAATAAAACTTTATTTACAAAAACAGGCAGTCAACTTGCTGTCCAGAGTCTGCTGACCCCTGGATTAGACACATCTGAAGAGAGAATCAGTGAACTGACAGATAAGAAGAAAGTAGAAATTAGACATATCAGATAAAGGTAAAATCTTAGGTAGGTATAATTACAGTCCCAAAAATAGAGAATAGAGAAAATGGGCAAAAGCTATAGCTGATGAGCTATTAACTTAAAATCCTCCAAAACTGATGATAGCTTTCAAGCCATAGATTCATGAAGTACAATGGACCTAAGTGAGAATAAATACAAAGAAAGCCACTAATCACATCAGAGCCAGACTGATGAAAATCAAAAACAAAGAAAAAAGACACACCTTCTAAGGAACAAAAATAAGACTGACAGTTGACCTCTCAACAAAATAAATGGGAGCTATAAGACAAAGGAGAAATATCTCCAAAGGACTGAAAGAAAATAGTTTCATAATGGTAAAGGATAAAGCCATTAGGAAGATGTAATGGTTAAAAACTTGAATGTACCTAAAACCTAGCCTCAAAATATATAATTAAAAAATTGACAGAAACAAATTAGACAAATGCAAAGTCATAGTGGTAGTTTTTGCAAATCCCGCATGGTAACTGAAAGAATAAGCAGACAAAATTAGTAAGGCTGCCCCTTCTATTTAAACTTATACTTGGTGCTGGAGTTGGTAGGTGTACGTCCAAGAGACTGGAATCTTTGGGCTGTCCATGTGCCAGCTGGGCCCTGAGCCTCAGCGGAGTTGCAGCTACTCTACAGCTCATTGGGCTCACTCAGGACAACTAACAAGGAGATGAGGATTGACAACCACCATACCAAGGAAACAAGAGAGCCTACAACTGCAAGCAAGAGAGTCCCATCCATTGGCTGTATGGGATTTGAAGCCCCCTCTCAATTAGAGGTGGAGTGGGCATCACCATCCCAGAATCCTCAGGATTGGGGAATGAACTATGGACTAGAGCTGATTTACTGGTATTCTACAATAGACTTAATGTGATTCTAGCAATGGAAGAAATTACAACACTGATGTGGAGGCAGTGGGCACTGGAGGCTCTGGGGACAGGGAGAGGGGAAAACAGGTGTAATACGGGGGCTTTTTCTTGGGATCATCCTGAATGACATTGCAACAACAGATATAGGCCATTATATATCTTCCCATAACCTGCAGAACTGTGTGGGAGAGAGTGTAAACTACAATGTGAACTATGGTCTATGCTCAGTGGTGAAGCCCCAGAATGCATTTATCAATTGCAATGAATGTGCCACACTAATGAAGGATGTTGTTTATGTGGGAGGGTGTGGGAGGTGTGAGGAGTGGGGTGTATGGGAATCCCTGTATTTTTTGTGTAACATTTATGTAATCTAAGTATCTTTTAAAAAATATATTAATAAAAAAATCAGTAAGGCTATAGTTTTGAACAAAATAATGAACAAACATGACCTAATTGACATATGTAGAACATTTATTGAACAGCTGAAGAATACACAACATATTCTCCCAAGATTTGCTGTATTAATTCACAAATCAAGTTTTAACAAATTCAAAGGATTGAAATAATATAAGTTATATTCTTTGACCACAGGAGAATTAATCTATAAATTTGTAAATCAATAATAAATAGATGACTGGAAAATTCCCACATGCCTGGATGTTATACTTCTATATAATCCATTAGTTAAAGAATATATCACTATGAAAATTATGAAATAATTTAATTGAATGATGGAGGAAAATATTTCATAACAAAATTTGTAGAACAAAATATAAGACATAAAATATAGGCATTTATAGACTTAAGTCTATATGTTTTGAAAAATGAAAGGATTAAAACCAATGATCTATTCATCTCAAGATGGTAAAGAACAATACATTGAATCCAGAGAAAGTAGAAGGAAGGAAATAATACCATAAAAGCAAGGATTAATTAAATTGAAATAAAACCACATTAAAAAGGGTTACAAAGCCAAGAGGTGTTTCTGATAAATGATAAAATTCTGACAAACCGATCAAAGAAAAATGAGATAAGGCAATGAAAGAGGATTGAAAAAGAGGACTCACTATAGATCCTCCAGAAATTGAAGAGATAATAAGAGGATACTAAGAAAAGATCTATGCCAATATACTTTAAAAGATCATTGAAATTGTCAAATTCCTTGCAACCATCATTTGTCAAACCTTACATAGGAAGAAATAGAAAATCTGAATAGTCCTGTATCTTTTAAAGACATTGAATGCAAAGTTTAAAATTATTCCTGGTGAATTTTTCCAAAGAAATTTTCAAAGAAGAAATAACAACAATCTTACCCAAAATTTTGCAAAGAATAAGAGGGAATACTTAACAACTTGTTTTAAAAGGCCAATGTAAAATTAATACCAAAACTTGGCAAAGACATTCCAAGGGTGAGAAAACAGAACCATCTCCACTGGACACAGATTTTTAAAATCTTAAATAAAATAATTTCAAATCATGTTCAGTAGTACATAAAAAGAATAATACATAATGACCAAAAAGAATAATACATAATGACCAAGTAGGGCTTGTTAAACCAAGGCCAATTTGGTTTAACATTTGAAAATTAATTTAAAAGACAAAAGAGGAGAAAAATCATATGATTACCTCAAAAGATGCAGAAAAAGCATTTGCTAAAATTCTACACTTTTACATGATAATGAAGCAAACTGGAAGAAGAGGAAAATGCCTTCATCAGTTAAACTATCTACCAAAAATTCTATAACAAACATCATTCCTAATGTGAATAATACAGTGTTCCCCTAGAAATGAGCCTACCAGTTGTCATTCTACTCAACATTGTACTATATTTCCTAAATAGTGAAATACATAGCAAGAAAAAAATATAAAACATATAATGATTGGAAAAGAAAAAAAAAAACTGTCCTTAGTTGCAGATGTCATAATGTGTATGTACACAATCCAAAAGAGTCCACAAACTATTAGCATTAAGATGTGGATATAGTATGGATACAAGTTCGATACACAAAAATCAATTAGAAATCCATACACCAGTAAAAATATATATAAAATGAAAAAGAGATAATCTTTACAATAGTATCAAAATAAAAAATCAAATATCTGGTAATAAATTTAATAAAATATATGCAAGACACATGTTGAAAATTACAAACATTATTGGGAGAAATTTTAAAAGAACAAACAAATGGATGTATATATTATGTATATGGATTGGAAGACTTGGTATTAGAAAGGTGCCAATTTTCCCCAAATTGACATAGGTGTTCAATGCAATCCAACAGGAAAATTTTATAAAAAGAAATTGACAAGTTGATCTCAAAATTGATATAGAAAGGCAAAGAGTCAAGAATAGTGAAGACAATCTTCAAGGCCAAAGCTGAAGGACTTATACTACATGTTATCAAGACTTATTTTAATGCTACAGTGATTAGGTCATAATGGTTTTAGGCCAAAATAGACAAATAGAAGAATGTAGCAGAATAGAGTCCAGAAAGAGACCCAAACTAATATAGTTGCTGGATTTAAGATGAATGGGAAAAGGACTGTCTTTTCATTTAATGGTACTGGGACAATTGGAAGGTTATGTGGGGAAAAAATCTTGATTGTACCTCACAACATACATATACCCAAAAATCAATTCTAGATGGATTATAGATCTTAATATGAAAGGTAGAACGATAAGGCTTCCAGCATAAAACATAGACGAGTATCTTCCTGACCGTGAATGAGGCAAAGATTTCCTAGACAGGATACAAACAGCACTAACATAAAGTTAAAGACTGATAAACCGTGCTACAATAAAATTGAGAACTTTCATATGGGGAAACTGATAACTTTAAATACATTTAATGGAGAAAAAAGGTTGAAAATAAAATGAATTAAAAATTCAGCTCTAGAAACTGGAAATACAATATCAAAATAAACCCACATAAAAATAAAGGAAGGAAATAAAAATTTATATAAATAAAAAATTTTAAACTCTGAGATAGTTGATCAGCAAAACTAAAAACTAGCTCTTAGATGTCTGAGAGGTAAAAACTCTGGATGGTTTGAACTAAACAGAAAAGAACGAGGAACCAGTAAACAGGTTTAGGAATGAAAGAGTAGAGACATAATTACAGGTAGAGTGGAGAGCATTTAAATGATAAGGGAATACTATGATTACATGTGAAAAATTAAGTTTGAAAAATCAGATTAATTGGACATTTCTCTAGAAAAATATAAATTGCCAAGATTGACTCAAAAAGTCGAATCCTGAATAAATCAGTAAGCCTAAGGGAAATTGAAATGGTTTTCTAAGTCCACCCCATTACCACCAAAAAGAAAGAGGAAAGAAAAAGCAAGTAAAGACACCAAGCCCAGATGTTTTGTAGAAAGAGAGCATCCTTATTACAGCAGGCACCATTAGTTGCCTAGACTACACCCATTTTCCCTTTTTATCCTGGCAGAGGCTCAGTTTTGTTCCAGTGTTCATTCCTCCTTCACGTTCTAGGTAAATCTTGATTGTTCTAGGTGAATCATGGTGGTGGCCTTGGTAGATGTGGGACTCATGAGACTGTGCCTCTCACACTGCACAGCGTGTAACTGACAGACAGCCCAGTTCCTGGTCAATTTTCCCACAGGCTGCAGGAGTACTCAGGCAGGCCTCTTCCTGGGAGACACTGGACTCGTGTGATAGGTGCCCAGGTCCTGACATCCCCTACAGCCTTGTTGAATTTTTTAGAACTGTCCTGTGATCTAAAATGCTTTCACCCAACTTCCTTCTGTCCCTCCATCCTTTATCCATGGTCAGACCTTCAGCCTGGCAGCTCTCCCAGCCTCACCCTTCTTCATTCCCATTTTTTTCTCACAGGCATTTTCCCTAATTTATAGCACATCTAATCCTGCCTTGACATCTACTTTCTGGAGAACCTGGACTAGCACCCAAGGGGATGGTTTAGAGTGGATATGTGACCTGTTCTTGTCAAAGAAAGGTGATAAAAGGTCTACGGTGGAGTTTTGAGAAATGTTTTCCGCGCTGAGAAGGTTCACAAGAAAAAGATTCTGTCAGGCTTCTTGATGTTGTCTTGTCCGCATATGATACCTGGAACTGTGTCTTTTACTCTGAATTCTGGGCAAATACAAGCCAACTTACTTTAAATTCATGGTCACTAGGCCCTTAGTGCTGTCAGTGAGCATACTATTTGTTCCCTAGTCCGTTTACCTGCCCATTCTTCTAGACAAGTGTTTCATGCTTTTTCCTCACCCCTCAAACTTCCAACTCCTTCCACATCCTGATTCTCAACTGACAGCCTAGCGTTCCCTCTCATGAGAAAATGTAAGTAGGGAAAATTAGCTGGCAGTGACTCCAGTCAATCTTTCCCTCATGAATTGCTTCCTCAATCTTTACCTTCTTCCCACCTTTCTCCATGAGTGAGGTGAGCTCAGGAACCCTGAGAAATAAATTTTAAAAATTCACCCACTACCCAACTGTGGACCAAAGGTGTTGACCAACACAAGGATTTTGAAAGGAAAATAAATTAGAAATACAAACATCCCCTTTAAGATTGGTCCCAAATAATTGTACTCTCTTTTCACAAATGCACTCGCAAGCTGCCCTGCCTTGTCCACAGTTATTTTTCACTTATCCAACTAGAAATAGTTGATTAATAGGAGCAATGGCTAAAGAAAGTAGACTCTAATGCCTGACCTGGGCTTTATGTTACTTTGTGGGTTTTTGTGTTTGTGTTCTTATTGTGTGTGTGTTTTAAATAAACTAGGAGAGTAATATGGTTGAATTTTAGATATCAAGGGAAACATTTTAATAAAATCTCCCCAGGGGTATAGTTTCTTGGGACTTAGATACACTCACACACACACACACACACACACACACACACACACCTAAATTGCTCCACTATATTTCAAAGTAAAAATATTAGTTGAGCAGAAGGAAAAAATTATAGTAAATGTCTGGTATACGACCATGAAATGAAAATGGATGAACCACAGCTTGCAGTAAGTTAGACACTGTTTCCTCATTGTACAGGATGAATGCCCATAAACGTGCATATAACAACCTCAGTCCTTCATGAAAGAAATTTGAATGGTTCTATGGATTTGCCATTGCTAAATCAGAAATATCAACTCGCCAAAAATGTATGATTACTAAAACCTGCCATGAATTTCAAATACAGACATATTAAAGTGATGAGTCTAGATTTCTCTGTAGACATATGTTCCATTTAAAAGGATCATTTCAATGACAAATTTTGCTAATATTATACAAATTACACTATTTGCAGTAACATGACTCTGAAAAGAACCAATCATTCTATATAGTTTCCTTAAGCTACAAACTACTACTGGTTGTCTTGAAGCTGTAATATTGATGAAATTGCGTTCAATTGTAGTTCACCATATGGCCTCTTTATGGGGCCCAAGCTGTTAGAGGATTATTAATATAAAATATCTTTAAATGCCATTAGAATATGATGCCATGTTACCATTCTTCCTTAGAAAAAGTCCCTTTATTAACATTGAGAATTACTGAGCATTTTAAGAGTTTTAATCTGAGGAAAGGGTTTACATTTGGACATTTGTTCCTCAAATTCCAAGAACCACTGGCATTATATTGTATTCTTTTAGAGAGAAAAATAGGAGATACAAGGCTGACTTTAAAATAAATAAAAACTACTAAATATAGAAAGCCTTTCCCCCAATACTAGAAACTTAATAAATATCAAGTTATTTAAATCTGCAAGTTTTTTCTCCCCAAAATTTTTATTTTGTTTTTGTTTTTATTGGTGATTGAGTAGTAGAGACCCCAAAAGTATTCATACAATACTCAGATAATCCTAAAAGATGTAGCTTCTTTATTCTCTTAAACTCCTCTGATCTTCTCCCTAAGTCCCTTGCTGACTGAGGAATGAAGGAAAAGCAATTTAAACTTAGTTCAATCCTATAAACTCAGTCTGGTTCAAGAACATGACCAGTTCTCTGTAAGTACTTCAGTTCCAGGTGGAGAAACATTCCATCTTTCAGTTGTTCTCTCCTCCAACCCATTATTCTCCTCGGGGCTTTCTGGCCTAGAGACTGATGAAAGGGGGATGTAAGGAGGACTTGGGTCCATGCTCACCTGTTCTTGAGCCCCCAGCCCTGTCCTTCAGCTCACAGCCATGTCCCTTGACTGTCTGGTCAGTAAGGGTCCCGCTAGGAGCATCAGGACAGTGAACTCTGTTCGGCTCTGGTCAGAGTCTGCTGAACTTCTCTGTCGACTTGCCCACTCCACCTTCCTCTTGTGCTGACCGTCCTCTGAGGTCTGGCTAGGGCTCCTATCCAATCCCTGGCCTTTACCTGGGAGACCATGTGCTTTACTCTCCAAAGCAGGACACTTCTGAGAGTGAAAGGAGGAGCTACTAATAATTAAGCCAGGGCAACAGGCATAAGAGCTGGGTCTTTTCTGGACAAATGGGGATACATGGTCACTTACCTTTACCTCTCAGCTACAGGGTCATTTTGCCCTCACCAGGTCAATGCCTCAGAGGTCCCATTATGTCCTGCCACAGAGTACATGGAATCTTCTAGATACCTTCCCCAAGCCACACTGGAGCCGAAGGCGACTCTGCAGAGCTAAATTCAGACTCAACCTATGACCAAACGGTTCATGACACCAACGCCAACTTAATTTTGATGTGGCATCCCCAGGTCGTTGTTGACGGAGGCTTCTCTAGGCGACCTAAATGAGAAGTGGCTTCTCATCTGCTTTTGGCTTTCCAAAGGCTTCCCTGACAGGCTTCCCTACTCTGGAGAGTGACTGGGGCCACGAGACATGTCTCCCTGCTGCTTCCTCCTTCCTTTCTGCTTTTACCCACGATGCACCAAGGCAGAGGGAGCAGGCTCTCCACAGCCTCTCTGGACATGCCGTGAGGGGGCGCCAAGCCTACCTGCAGGCTTGCTGGGAAGGGAGATCCTCTCCGCATTACAGAAGAAAAGCTATGATGTACCCCCAGGCTCAGCCCTTGAAAAATTAATGGAAATTAAATCAATTTAGAAAATCCTCATCTCTCTCCACTAAGCCTAGCATTCAAGATAAAGTCTCAAATCCTAAGAATTCCTTCTTTAATAACCGAAAGTTGAACATTAATGCTTTCTCTTTGCATTCCTGCTGGCGAAAGCCCAATCACCCACCTGCCATTCCACTGCTTTCAAGTGCCCAAGGCAGACGGCTCAGCTGACAAGAGAGAGGATCATGTATACAGAATGGCAAACAAGAAATGCATATTGACATTTACACAAGTCGGTTACTCCTGTTTGATTAGGAAAATCAGTTTCATAGCAATGGCATGAAAATGAATTCAAATTCAACTCCAACTGCCTGCCTTGACCACTTCAAAGAGATTTCCAAAATTTATGGAAAAGATTTTTATACGAAACTATTTATGACACGCACACATGTATACATATAGCTCAGCTGGGATTCTGGTAACCACTAGAGCAGCATTTGAACACCACCTTTACCAAGAAATTTCCCTGAACAGACCACATTACAGTAAAATATGTGGTATTTCAAAAGCCTCTACCTCTGGGATTGATGGCAAAGACTTAGGATGAGATGGAATCCCTACTGGGAGGCAAAATGAAATGGGTACATCTCATTTTCTGTGGGGTGCCAGGTTTAAAAACTGTGTCTTGCTGTTAAAAACATAAATTGTGCCACTCCCAGAACTGTACTGTAAGACTGTGATGTGGTCTTTGGGAGAAAGGAAAATAGGCAGCTTCAAATCCTCTCATCTCTGGATAAGTTAGATGTGCTGCCCTAACTCCCGAGAAAGCAGAGCCAGGCTCTGTGGGTAAAGAATATGAACGATACCCACAGCTCAGGTCTGAGGAAACTGAAGACAGAGGCTCCCGGAGCGGAAAACCAGTAAGAGAAGCAATCAGGAGACATTTTCCTATGGAAACGTAACATGCCTGAATGGGAGAAAGAGGATTCCTTTAAAAGAAGACAACTAAAGAGGACAGCTGCATAAAAAGGAAGATTTCTGACTGCGAGGAAAAGACATCCTCCGCCCCCCTGAGAACGTATGTGTTTTAAGAGAGCAGTAAAGCTACGAGCAGTAAAGAATTAAGCATGGAAAGATATATCCTCACAAAGCCTTTTATATTTATTTATTAGATCATCCTTATGGACATATACTTAGAACTGATATGCACAAACACAAATGGAAATGCTCAGTAAATTCTCTCTGAATGAATTTTGCCTAGCTCACTGTCCAATCAATGAAGCATAGAACATCAACAACCTGGTCAAGACTCTCTACTGCTATCTGGTGGCAACACACACATATTGAAGAAGCAAAACGATAACTTCAGGGGCTTAAAAGCAAAATACCCATGGTACAGAAGTGCTGTGACAGGGCCATCCAAGAGAAATCGGCCACTCAGGAAAACAAAATATATGGTGAGAAATCCATTGGGAAGAATAAAAAGTATAATTTTCAAACAGTCCAATCATGAGAAACAGCTTCCTAAAGAGTAGAAAGGGAAATTTCTGTCTCACTGGTACAGTGAGTAGCTAACCTTCAGAATCTACAGCCAGTAGCTACCAAAAACACCTAACATCCCACTGATGCCTACATTTTACTCTCTATGTAAGAATACAGTTTAACAGTCCATTTATTAGAAGCCCATGAAATAAGGTCTATTCCATGAACTGTAGTGGAGTGTGCCTATCGTATCTCAGCATGCCCGCCGCCATGCTAAATCAGCACCGAGGAGGCAGAGCCGGCTTCCACTGTCTCATTCTCTCTCGAGTGGAAGGCAGGTCTTCCATTTTCAGACCCGCTGGTCTGCTTAGAATGGAAAGCGATACAGGGAAACACTCAGCCAACCTTCCTCAGCGGCCTCTCATGGACCTTTCGCCTTCCACTCAAAGTATAGCCATTACTTGATTGTGTGTTGGGCCAGGAAGAGGTGAATGGAAGTAAAAAGTTCCTTACCTAAGCCACAACGCAGTGTTCTGAGCAAAAGGAAAATGTGACGGATGCAAAGGATATTTCCTAGAAACTCACATTATTTGGAGAAGCTCACAAGGCAGGAATAAAACATCATTCTTACTTAATCACAAGTGTCTCAGATTTTTCCAAATTCTCTTCCACCAAGCACAACACTTCCACAAAAGAGAATGCTGTCATAGGTGTGAAAATGAGGCTCCATTAATGTGCAAGGCAGATGGCTATGTGTAACGCCCTCTTTTATAAATATATGTTTTAAAAACCCATTCAGCCTGGAGAGATCAAAAGCTTTCAAGAAGTCGAAGTCCAGAATCGTTTATTAAATCTGAGGAAGTCAGATCCCAGAGACAGTAAAAGAGAGGACTGAGCCCTAGTCACACACTGGGCAGCATGCTGCTAAAATGCATTCTCTCAAGAGGTGAATATATAATTTGGGCAAGAAGGTTTAAAATAACTTTTAATTACAAGTGATATATGGATGCTTTCTTACTTATAAAATTTTTTAAGAATTAAAATGTTATAAGTAAAAGTAAGACCACTCTCCAAAAACATGTATTCAAAATAACCACAGTTATATTTCAGTTTGGGGTTTATCTTTCCAAATCTAAAATACACACTCACACACATGCATGCATATATATATGTAATATATAGTTTATTGTGATATGTGTTTTTATATAGGATATCAATAAAATATTTTCTGAGATTTATCCATACTTATATTTTAACTGAACAGTACCTTGAATTATTAAACTCTGTGGTACTTTCCCCCTCTTGTCATCATACTAGCGACTTCTACTCAGTCAGAAGCCTCCACATTGTCTTTAGAAGAATAAAGATTCTCCGATTAGGAAAGGAACCAATTGAAATTTTTGCAAAATTATTATTGAGAACCAAATGGGAAAGCCTGAAGAGGAGCAGGACAAGCAGAGAATTTATGCCAAACAACGAACCAGAGAGAGAACAGAAGGAAAGACAGATGATGACTACAGCTCCCCAAAAACCTTTCACAAAGGTTTCTTCAGGGTTGTTAGATTAAGGGTTTGACCTAGAAGTCACAAACTGAATTATCTACTGAGGCTACACAAATAATATAAATGCCCGAAGTGGGATGAATGTCAACCGACACTTATACCCTCAATGTTAGGGGCACAACATGGAGTGGTGCATACCAGGACAAACTAAAGAGTGTGACTAAATGTGACTAACGTTGACTGTTTAAAATTCAAAGCTTCAAAGCTAAACAATGCAAAAACACTGGCCAGCCACTGGGCTGGATTTGGGTCACATGGCATTACTTTGCAACTCTGATATAACTCCACACATATTTTTCTACTGGCACAACTGATGCCCCAATGAAAGATTCTTTGACAAATTAACATGTGGGAATATAGAGAGTTCTTTTGAAAGTATTGGCATTTTTTCATATGTCAAGATACTGCTGGTATTTAGGGCTATTTTCTTTCTTTCATTTCCATTTTGGAATGAGTTTCTGAAAAGGAACAGAAAAAGACTACTCATTGAACTATCTTTTCCTTTTCATTTATTAAATATTTTTCATTTTATTGGAAGAGTTTCAAACTGTCTCACCTTGGAAATATATTGGCTACTATATTTCATGTCCTCTGAGAGATTTACCCAGAAAGGGAGCACAGGTTCTTATGAGAGGGAAGAATTTTTCTGAGGGCACCTGGTGACAAAAGCACATAGAGACACCCATTTGGGCCAGTATTGGGAAGAAAGTCCTGACCTTGAATCAGCCAATCACAAGACCAAAGGTGGATGAAACGATGCCTGCCAATGCAGGGTGAGGGTCAGGCTCTGCCCTCCTTTGAAGGAGACACAAGACAGCACAATGTCACTTAGGTCATGGTCACCTTTAATCATCTGCAGCAAACTCCACCCAGAGGTTTACAACTGAACATGGCAACCAGAGGTTGGGAACTCAAACACCAGCTTCCCCCTACCACAGGGGGTCAGGAGCAGGAAGTTGAGCGAGATTAGCAATATCCAGGATTGGCCGTCCAGAGAGAACTATTAATGACACATGCTCTGTACAAAAATGATCATTGATGACCTCCTGTTGAACAAAGTCATCATTTTTAAAACTCAAGATGTACTTCAGACACATGAAGAAATTTATGAAGTGGATCATCCTACCTTGAAAATGAAATCTGCCATCAGAGGTCCTGGAATCTTAAAGGTTTGCCTCTCTGAACCCTTCTGAAATTCCACTGTCGTGTTTTCTATAACAAAAACTCCAGGGCTGTTAAAGCTGTGTTCTCCTTTGTTTCCTTGAAGTGTTTTGGATTCAATAACTAAAATATAAAAATATAATTTAAAAAAAGACATAGTTTGAAGACATTTTATTTTAAAAGACATTTTACTAAATGCGATATCAACATATGACATAAACACCAAATCAAAATTTGATGGATATTGATAGAATAGACACGTAAGATATTGTTGCTCAGAAAAAGGAGCTAACGAGCACGCTCTACTCAACTCTTTGGCACCATTTATACCCTTGTTTATATTTTTTCATGATATAGCTATAACTCAGAGTAAAGCCAAGTCACTCACTTCACTCTGCGTTCCGATCTTAAGCCTAGTCCTTTATTTAGACAAAACCACAATGAATCCCTAAATTTGCTTTCTTAAAAACTTTTTATTTTGAAATAGCTAAAGATCCATAGGAAATTTGAAAAACAGTTCCAAGAGTTCCCGTGTACCCTTCATCCAGCTTCCCCCAATGGTTACATCTTTTGTCAAAACCAGGAAGTTTTCACTGGTACAATATGTGGATAGTTCTACTTCATTTTAGCACACGTGTAGATTCGTGTGACCACCAATCTACAGTCAAACACAGAACCAATCCATCACCACAAATCTCTCCCTCATGCTACGGCTTTATGCTACAGAAAAACGTTTGCCCACGCTTAACCAAAATAGCACTTCTATTGCAATGACATGATTTATTCTATTTTGTAAATATCACCATCCTTAGTAGACCTGGTCTGAGGCTGAGAGAGGGAGTAAAGAACGCAGGGCTAAGGGCTGCAGCTCCACCCCTGATCGCGGCAGAACACTTTCATTGCTTCATTTCTAAGGTGAATCATCAGAGCAGACCACCTCTCATATCCTCCTCCATTCTGGAAGCTGCGCTTGATTCAATAATATTGCACCTCTCTTTAACTATCTCAAGCAAAGAACAGAGAAGAACCCAAACTTCCAAATGGCAAGCGGACAAAACACAGCCTAAGGGGGCTGCGATCTGCAAGCTCTTGGGCTCTGGCTGTTTTCAGCTGCGGGATGATCTCTCTGCCACTGGAGCGGCTGCAGGAATGCAAGCACCCGGGGCAGACTGCAGCACAGGCTTTAGGAGACAGCCTCGATTATCCCTGACAGGCAGGCTGGGAGCTTTTCTGGGAAAATCCAAAGGCTGGACATGGAGGAGTCATTAGCGGTGGAAGAATAACGCTGGCTACTTGCAGGCACAGAACCCTGTCCACTTTGGCCCTGATCTCCAGACCGCAGTAGAGTTTTGGAAAGTGTGAGATTAAATTCATTTCCTAGTTCCAATGAAGATATAACACTGAGTGTTATAAAGTGAGTTGTCAGTAAAAATGAGATAGGAAAACTGGAGCTAGTAAGAGGGCCCTAAACTCGATCAGCCAGGCCTCTAGAGTAAAGGAGGAAAAGCAATAAGCAAAGTGGCAATATCAAAATGCAAAATGAGGTCGGAGAAGATCCAACCTCACAGAAAGCATGCACAACACCTGGTTTCTGGGTTGAGGTTTGCCCCAACGTGATGTGATTAAATTCAAATGATATGAATGAATTCTACAACTGTGTAATTGCTCTGCCACTATGCTAGCCTTCTGGATTGCAGCTTTGCAAGTTTCTCTGGGATGCAGAGTGGGGCTCGGAGTTTGAGAATCTGGAAAGGCGATCTGGGAGGAAGGGAAGACCAGTCACTATGAGATCCATGCCCCAAACCAAGCATTTCTGTTTGGTTTTAGTGTTTTGTAATTCATGTCAAGGCGATTCCATTATTCCAAGTGACCAAATCTTCACTGACAAGGATATTAAAACACAAACAGCAAAACCAGTTTTCAAGTGTGTGCATATCACCCAAACTGTGATTCTCCCCACTGAACTGATGTTTATTGTAAAAATATCTTTATTCCAATTCTTTCTAAAGCCTTCTGCTTTTTTTAGGTCATAAACACTGGTTGCATACATAGCAGGTGAAATGCAGGTGCTTTGACCCCAATTGTGTAAATGGGTAAGCTGAGTCAAAAGTGGGTGAAATAATTTGATAAGACAGAGCTTGCAAATGCAGACGATTCTGATCATTTGGATTAACAAAGTCACTGTGCCAGTATCTACCGTGAGGAGGGGGTCATTTTTTTGGTGGTAAACTTGCTGCTCCTTAGAGCCTGTGCCTCGCGAAATAAGTGACAAGAAAGGAGCTGGTGGTTTTTCAGTCAATGAGATATAAACAAAATATGGATCACCTTTATTAATTTTTTTTTCAGCATTTCCATATCTTCGTAGCCCCATGCTGTGGTAACGTGTGATTCACAGCTCATGCCGTTTCTCAGAGCTTCTGCCAACGCTTCTGAGGTTTCTTCTCAAGTGTTGGGTGGAGACACCAAGAAGCCTTTAAACACCCTGCCACTAGGAGGGGGAAAGAATGTGTACCTCCTGCCCCAGTGCTCACTGCCTGCTGTGATTTCTTTCTTCTTTCCAGGATAAACATTGGGCGGGGCAGGGGGTGGGGGGGGCATTGGAAAAGATGATGTGTAGCCTCAAAAATAAAAAAGAGAATCAGAATCAAGACCCTCCTGAACCTCAAAATCTTCAACTCTGAAGTGAGTAGAGATGCCTTCAATTATTTGATGCTTAGTAGTTATGTTTACAAGAAATGTTGAGTGGAAAGACAATGAAAGCTTCAAATGAACTGAAGGGTGTTCACAGGGATATATTAGCTCAAGCTTCTTTCAAAATAGGAAAGGGGCATGCCAATCATCTACAAGAGGGCCTCTTAAATTCTAAGGCCACCACGAAAGTATTGTTAGGTGCAGGCTGAGCACAGCTAGCTTCATTATAAATATGTCAAACAAATGCTAAGAACAGAGCTTTATTTTAATTTTGCGTGTATACTTTAGCTTCACTTTACTTTGATTGGTCATTATGTACAGTATCCATGCTTGTATTTATACATCTGTACATATGGCCATCAGACTGGACTCAGAGGAAAAAGTCAATTCTTCCAACTGATAGTGGGGGTTTTCAGACTGTGGTATCTTGGCTTCTCTGGTTTATTTCTAGTTAAATGCATTTAATGCTGAAGTTTTGCTACAATAAAGCTCTTTTTGCAGGGCTTTTCTTGTGGTTTCCGTTTTCACAAGGACACACTACAGGGCAACGTGGGGCTGCGTGGTCACTGGAATGCCAGGGCCAGGCTTGGACAAGACTAGAGATTTAGGATCTAAATACCCTAAGTCGAAGCTAAGATGGCCCTCCTGTAGCCAGATTCCACTCCAGAGCACAGAGGCTAACAGTAACAGGCTGGGTTTGTCTAGTATGTGATAATACAGCCTCTTGGAGGGTTGGTGGCTAATGTGACTCTTAAAAGAATGACTGCAAAGAAAGCTTATTGGCTGTTAATTTCAGAAACATATCTTTGTTATGAATAAAAGTTAAGAAAACAGTTGTGTAAATCAAGAAAATAAAACCACTTCTATATTTAGATGTCCAGAAATGTTAACTAATTCCTTTTTAAATGAAGCCAGTTCTCTTCATCAGCAGGGGAGGATAACTTTCAGAAACACTTTTAGGGCCAACTGTGAGATTGGTCAGAAAGGGAAAATTTCCAAGCAACAGCTCTGTCACCTTCAGAGAAACGGGAACATATTTGAGTCCTGCTCTTGGAACTGCTCCAGTCTCGAGTATAAAGTTATTTTTAATAGGCCAGAACATATATACTTATAAATGAACGATTTGCTTCAAAATATTCACCTTTAATGACTGTTTACTTATTCTGCTTTCAGAACCTACAAAGCTCTTTCTAGAGCTGAAGTTTTGGGGACTTGCCATTAATATCATAAGAAAATCACACCCAGTCACTTCATATTTTTGTTTGTTTTTTTAAGTATCTTTACTGATAAATAATTGACATGCCATAAAATTCACCCACTTAACATATAGAACTTAATGATTTTGGTATATTCCTAGAGTTATGCAACCATTATCACAATCCAAGTTTAGGACATTCTGGTCATCCCCCCAAAACCCCATACCCATTAGTAGGCACTCCCCCATTTCCTCCCAACCCACTCCACCCCCAGCCCCTGGCTGCCACCAATCCACTTGGTTCACAGATTTGCCTCTTTTGGACATTTCCTATAAATAGAATCAAACAAAGTGTGGCCTTTTGTGGTCTGGCTTCTTTCATTTAGCACAATGTTTTCAAAGTTCATCCATGTTGTAGCTTAGATCAGTACGTCATTCCTTTTTATTGCTGAACAACATTCTGGATATGCCACATTTTATTTATCCATTCATCAGTCGATAGACATTTTGGTTTTTTCTACTTTATGGCTATCATGAATAACGTTGCTATGAAGAGTTAGCACTTCATACATTTGGATCCAAAATGGTGTTTTACAATGTGATCACTCAAACGATGCGTAAAATTTGTATCTGAATGACTTTTACCTGTTTCCAAAGATCAAATTTATATGGACAAGGATAAAGATCCACTGTCACCAAGAGCTGTGGGCCTTAAGGCCATCTAAAAAAGAAGCTCAGAAAATGTTTTGATGCTTCACTACGGAGAAAGCCTTGAATGGAGTGACCATAATATGGTTGTAACCATTTTAGTATTTTTGTTAAGAAAAAAAATGAGTCAACTCTTTTAGTCATAATTCATATAATAAATTAAGGGTAAAAAAAGCTTTCCAATTAATTGTTCTTACTTACTGAACAAAGTTTTCTCTTGCTTCCCCAATTTAGATCATAATGTACCATAGATTTCCTGTTTTTTAAGCTTTTAATCACTTCTGGTTGGAATATTAGTTCTGAATCAAACACACACACACACACACTTAAAAGCTACCAAAAACATGAGATGCTTCTGGTCCTGAGAAATTCTAGGATTTAAAAATCTATGATGAGGGTTCAGGAACAAAATTGATAAAATATGTAACATGCTGAAACACTAGACCTTGATGTGTGTGGCTTTAAATAGTATTTTGCATTTTTTATTGGAAGAGACACCTAGACACAGTAAGTTTCTTTAAGGTCCAGGGACCAGTGGTGAAGGCCCATTTTCCTCCACATAAGATTAAGAAAATCCTGCCTGGTGGCTATAGGGAGTCTTTGGGAGAGAAAGGGACAAACTTCAGCTTTTCCAGTTCCTCTAGGTCCTAAGAGATCTGACAAACGAAGTACAGGGGAGATGCCAAAGGACCATGGCCAAGGGACAACACAATTGCAATCCTCGACTGTTTCATACTCTATCTTGGAAACCAGTTTCCACTTTCAGGGCACTGTGTACTGGAAATTGTGATGTCCTGGCAACTAGCTTGTCCATATCAGCTATATTCACTGAGAAGCTTCTAGGTTTAAATTCCGCTTTGTTTTCTATCCCAAACTGCTGAAATCTCCAGAAGACCCCCAATCCTAATATATTCTCCATGCAAAAATAGTTTATTTCACAAATAGCTTCATTTCATCTCTCCTGAGGAGATTCATCTCAAACTGGCGTAGTTGCCATTAGAGCATGAGAAAAGAAAGCTTCAGGGTATAGATGATTTCACGGGTCATACAAACTATTCCAGAATGGTGGGCAAAGTCTGTGAGGTGTTTGTCTACCTAACCACTAAAACTAAGAGTATATTTTGGCTAAATAAACTTTCAGAAGTAAAAAGGTTAAGATTAACTTCTACTCACAGAGATGTGCAGGTCCTTTCACTGTAATTCTCACACTTCGACTTCCCAAAGGAACAGCGATGGCATTTTCTTCCCCTAGGAAAAGTATGCAAGACAAACGTAGTCAGGCTTTTACCCTAAAGGGCCCAGGCCAAACAGGGGGCACTTGTAAAGTGCCCGTGGCTATATTTTATTTCCATTTGTACAGTCAAGCAATCTGTCGAGAGCACCTACTATGAGGCACTGCAGTACTCCTCGCGTTGCTTTATGTAAATACACTTTAAATAACATTAAAGAAAAGTTTGAAATAAAGGCACTGGCTACCACCTCAGTTGCATTCATTCCCAGCGCCTCATTTGCCTAAACCAGGGGTCAGCCAATGATGGCACTCAGGTCACATTTGGCCACACCCACTCATTTACATATTGCCCATGGCTGCTTTCCAACCTCAAAAGAGTTGAGTAGTTGCAATAGAGACTCTCTTCTCCTGCAAAGCTTAAATTATTTGCTCTCTGATCCTTTACAGAAAAGGTTTAGTGACCTCTGGCCTAGATAACTACCTAGTGGAAATCAGGTCTGCATGGGTATTTTTTTCACACTGTTACATACTGTGACAATTTTTATGGCCATATAATAATCTAAGCTCATACATGAAATTCCACCTCATTAGTGTCCTATTTGAATATTAAGTTTGTTCTAAATTACTTCAAGCAGATGTATTTTGTTTGCTTAACTTCTGGAGAACAATTTGTTTAGGATAAACTCTCAGGAATGGAACTGAATTGCTGGGTAAAATATATCAATATATCTATTGAATTTTTTGTAACTAACTTTTACTAATAAGAAAGTACCTGTTTATTATAGAAAACTACAGATAAACAAAAGGAAAAAACTAAAACTATTTCTTATCCTACTGCCCAAAGATAATCACTTCTACTTCTAACACTCTGTAAATGTCCTTTCAAAGTTGTTTGTCTGATACACACACACACACCTAAATGTCCATCAATATGGGACGAATTTAATAAACAATGGTATATCCATGCAACTGATAAAAATAATAAGCAGCTATATGACTCAGTTGGAAAGACTGCAGTACATATTGATGAGTAAAAAAGCAAGTTAAAAAACACTATGGATAACCCCATTTATAGTTGTACATGTAAGTATAGCAGTTTCACGTATATGTATATATGTATTTATAGCGATATATACAGATATATCACATATTATATGTATAGAATGAGACTGTACACACGTATTAGTGTATAAATGCATAGCAGTGTGTAATTCCACATTAGTACACACTAGAATAGGATCTTAATTCTTTAATCCTTTAAATGCACAGAAGCATTTTCACTAAACCATTGACAACAGTCACCTCTAGGGAGGGGTACGAGAGTCAGGGAGTGAAAGAGAACCTAATTCTCTGTTGTTTGACTTTTCTATAATGAAAATGTATTCATGAGTTACTTATCAAATAAAATTTTAATAAGCTAAACTACAAACATAAACCTTTTTAAAACAGGAAGGAAGGAAAAGGAAAATAAAGAACAAAGGCCAAACGGTTTGCTAGATGTTTTGCAAAACTGTAAGCAAACAGGTTAAGTCCCAGATAACAGGTGATGGTGGTGAAAGGTCGTGAGTGGGGCTGACAGTGCTAGAAGGTGAGGGTGAGCAGTGTGGGGGTTTGGGATGGACTATCCATGGAACTGAGGGGAGGACTGGAGGAAGGAGCAGGTGAACTCTGGGGATTTGTAGGTCTGTGGTTGAAACTACAATGGTGGGAGTGCTTTTTTGGCAAATATGGCAGGGTAGGGTCACTGGTGCAGGATATTGGTGGCAGGCGGATATGTGGGAAAGGGTGCACCTGGGCCATGCTTCTATGGAATATGAACGTATTCATCTTGGCATAGGGTGTTATCTCAGTGGGTAGAGACCCATACAATAAACAACAAAATATTAAACTCCCATCCTGGGGAGTCCTGCTACACCCTCAAATGGAGGGGCAAGAATATCTCGAGTACAGAGACAGTACCTAATAAAAGAAAACAGACCAATGTGTTAAGCCCTTGATATTATTGAGTGTAACTATGAACCTTATTCTTCGAAAATTAAACTTAGTGGTTGCCATAGGTTATAAGGGGAGGGAAGAGGAGAAACGAGTGGAATGTTAGCTACTTTGGGACACTGGAGTTGTTCTGAGTCATCTTGCAATGATGGATACAGGCCATTATACATTTTGTCAGAATCTATACTGTGCAAAAGGTAAACCACGGTGTAAACCAATGACCATGGTTAGTAACAATGCTTTGATACTTATTCATTGATTGTAACAAATGTACCATACTCATGTAGGATGTTATCGGTAGGGGTGGTTGGGGGGGGGGGGGGGGGGAGTGGGGTATATGGGAATCCCCTGTATTTTCTATGTGATTTTTCTATAACCAAAAGCTTCTCAGAAAAAAAAGTGAACAAAACAAGACACTGGGGGAACATGCAGAAGAAATTGCCCATATGCATAAAAGATAACAGCTCTTATAGTGATGAAAGGCACAATGCAAAAAAAAAGTTATTTATTTTTTTGTTTAATAATTTTTTATTTTATTATTGTTATTTTTTTATTGGTTTTGTGTTGGGGGAGGTTTCAGGTTGCACATGGGTTGCTGCTGTGGTAGGGGAAGATCACTGGTCCAGGGTGTCAGTGGTGGGGGTGTCTGGGGGTGTGTGCACCTGGGCATGCCTCTATGGAGTACGAGTGTGTTCATGTGTTCATGGGGTGTTTTCTCAGTAGGTAGAGACCCATGGAATAACCAACAGAAAACTGAATTCCTATCCTGGCAAGTCCTGCTTCATTCTCACGTAGAATGGCAAGAATCTCTGGAGTACATGGGCAGTGCCTAGCAAAGGAGGGCGGACCAATGCACCCAGCCCTTTATATTGATGCTTGTACTTATGAACTTTGTTCTTGGGAAATAAAAACTTGGCCTGGTAATATATATTGCCTAAGAGTTACCTCCTGAGGGCCTCCTTCTTGCTCAGATGTAGCCTCTCTCTAAACCAAACTCAGCATATAAATTCACTGCCTTCCCCCAACATGGGACATGACTCCTGAGGATAAGCCTCCCTGGCACCAAGGAATTAATACCAAGTGCCAACTAATGATGCATTTGGAGAAAGATCTAGACCAAAGGGGGAAATATTAAATGCAAATGAGTTTTCATGGCCAAGAGATTTCAAAGTGAGTCAGGAGGTCATTCCAGAGGTTACATTAATGCACTTCTCAGGAGGATATCATTAACTGCCACAGTAAACTGTGCCTGAAGTAGGAGTGCTCCTAGGGGCTCTAGTGACATCTAGACACTATAGACAGGGCAGACAACCCCAGGAATTTGGCACCTTGTCAGTGGGCCTTACCTTGGAAAATATGATAACCTATCCTCCCAATGTATCAGAGATAGACTCATTTATAATTTTCCTACACATGGTTCTTCTGCCCCATTTATTTGAACCTGTAATTAGCACTATACCCATTAAATATATATCCCAGAGACTTAAATCTTCCAGCTGTTCATATGCTGGGTGAACCCTGAATTCAGCAGAGTTTCAGCCTACTGCAACTGATGAATTCTCTAGTTCATCAGATTCACCCAGGACAACTAACAAAAAGATGATGATGGACAACACCCATTCCAGAGAGTATCTGCAATTGCAAGCAAGACAGTTCAATCCATCTGCCCCATGGGCTCTAAGTCCCCTCTCAATTGTAAGTAGAGTGGGCATCACCATTCCCAAATCCTTAAGGTAGAGGGACAAACAAATATAAGTGGGGAATGCAACTATGGACTGAAGTAGACTTATTATTATTCTAGTAACAGAAGAGCTTGTAACACCAATATAAAGGCGGTGGTCACCAGAGGTTCTGAGGGGAGGGAGAGGGAAGAATAGGTGTTACATGGGGCATTTCTGAGACATTGGAATCATCCTGCATGATATTGCAATGATAGATACAAACTATTATACATTTTGTCAAAACATATAAATTTGTGCTGTGCAAAGTATAAAACATAATGTAAACTACAGATCATGCTTAGTAGAAATGCTTGAATATGTGTTCATCAAGTGTAACAAATGTACCACACTAATGAAAGATGTTGTTAATAGGAGAAAATGTGTATGTGGGTGTAATATATGGGAATCCCCTATGTTTTCAATGTAACATTTATATAATATAAAGCTCCTTTAAAAATAATAAAAACAATTTTCAAAAAGATTCCACAACTAGACAAAAATGTGAAAATTTGAGCATTAATATGAACAATGGCTGCAATGGAGTGAATCACATGAAATATGTTAAAAATGCACGAATGCATAGTAACACCTGCAAAAACTCATTGGTTACCACGGACTTAACAGGTTAAGGGCCATAATCCTCCACAAAATTGTCCTCACTCTGAACAACTAGCTACAAATTCAAGCATTCCCACTAACCCCTCAGGTTCAATAATTCACTAGAATGACTCAAGAGAATTCAGGAAAGCACTATACATATGATTCATCATAGCAAAAGGATACAAATCAGGACCAGCCAAAAGAAGAGATCCACGGGCAAGGTCTGGGAAGGTCACCAGAGGTGAAGTGTCCATGGCCTTTCCCGTGGAGTAAGGATGCAGGACCCTCCCAGCACTTCAATGCATATTACTAATCAGGGAAGCTCACTCAGTTTCAATGTCCAGAATTTTTATTGGGGTTTCATTACAAGGCATGATTGATTGAACCGATGCCCACCAGGTTGAACTCAATCTCCAGCACGCCCCCATCTCCCCAGGGGCTGGGCTGATATTATGTGGCTCAAAGCCCCAACCCTCTAATCGCATGGTTGGATTTTTCACCATGGCCAGCCCCTTCCCTAAGACTACTGATGTGGCTCCATCCTAGTCACCTCCGTAGCATCGACTGTCAGGTGTGGTGGTGGCAGTGGCACCACGAGTTACAAGGCCTCTCCTATTACGCCTTAGATTCTGAGTGTTTAGAGTTTACTCTCCCAGGAGCTGTGGCAAAAGCCAGCAAAAGTCTTTTTTATACAACAGTTGCCTTTGGCGGGTGCTGGGGATCAGCTCATTGTTTGTTTGTTTTTAAAAATTTATTGAAGTATAACATTCATACATGAACACACACAAACCATATGTGTGCAGCAAACATCGTGATCTTACAAAACAAACATGCATAACATCATGCAGGGCTCCCACACATCAACCCCCCTACAAACACCCTGCATTGTTGTGAAACATTTGTTAACAAATCATGAAAGAGCATCATCAAAGTATTACTACTAATTATAGTCTGAATCTTCCTCCCCTAAACATTTTTTTAAGGATTGATTTATTTATTTACTTTTCCCCATTTTATACCCCCCACCCCCGTTTTTGCTCTTTTTTGGTGTCCATTCACTGGGCAACTCTCTGTATCCATTTCCTGCCCTCTCTTCTCATCCCTCTCCTCCAGTCTTCACTGGGATTTGATCCTTGGAATCTCCGATGTAGGAGAAAGGTGTCCTACTACCGCCTGCGCCACCTTAGTTCCTGGTTTTTCATTCCGTCTCATCTTGGCTCTCCCTTGTGTCACTCTCCTGTTACGTTACTATTCTGCTTGCATGACTTGCGGGGTCTGGCAGCGCAACCCATGCCCAGGGCTTGATGGCTCACCCGCACATGGGGCCTGGTGGCCCACACACCTTCTATATTTTTCTTTTTTTTTTAATTTTTACCAGGAGGCCCCAAGGGTCGAACCCAGGTCCCTCCATATGGGAGACAGGGGCCCAACCACCTGAGCCACATCCGTCCCCCTGCTATATCTCTTAAGGTTGACCAAAGATACCCAAAGTTATAGTCTTTTCCCATACAGGATGGTCATATAATAAATCAAGCTTAGTTTATCACCAGCATTCCAAAAACCAGACCTAGGGAGGAAAACTAGGTCTGGGGACACATGAATATGTTTCTAATATAGTGAATGTTTAGCCTACCCTGATTATAGCTCATTGTTTTGAAAACCAGTAAATAAAGAGAAAGATTCATGCATATATCTTGACTTTCCTATAGAAACTGTTGAGGGGAACCAATATTTGATGAAGGAAAGTTTCTCTTTATAGAAGCATACTAGCTTATAAATGAAGGACTGAGAGATAAGATGCAATAGGAAGTACATAACACTGACTCTACAGCATTATTGCCAAAACAAACAAAAACAAATAAATAAATCTGAATCTGATCAAAGCCTTTAGCTCTACCTACCTATTTATAAGAAATAAAGGGAACAGAGAACTGTATTAAACCACATGATGGGGTTGTAATCAGAAAAATATCAACCACGGGAAACTCTATAGGACATATGACAAGTTTCCCTGAAAAATAAATTTCAAGGAAAAAAAAAAAGAGGAGGAGGTACTTAGACATTAAAATAGAATTACGGGATATACCATCCAAAGGCATACAATCATTATTTGGAAACTAATTGGAGCAAGCAAACAAAACTGCAAAAGTTGGCACCTCCAAAAATCCTTTTCTCAATAAAAGCAATAAGAACACTGACAAAAATTTTCAGAACTCTAAACATTAACCAAAGGCTTGCAGCAATCTGAGAATTTAGAAAAATGGGTGAATCTCAGTGT
This sequence comes from Tolypeutes matacus, assembly GCA_026826555.1. Taxonomy (NCBI): domain Eukaryota; kingdom Metazoa; phylum Chordata; class Mammalia; order Cingulata; family Chlamyphoridae; genus Tolypeutes; species Tolypeutes matacus. The sequence continues at coordinate 587,383 of JAKSZT010053832.1, forward strand.
GGCATCTTAACTTGCCCGAGTCCCATTCGCCCTGTCCCCAACTCTGTGGTAGCCCAGGAAACTGATAGCCTACAATCACATCAAAACCAGCAGCGTCAGAGCCATTGGTAAGGACAGAATGGGGCTGAACTCCTTCAAAGCCCCATTCCCAGAAAACTGTCATTATTTGGAGTGTCAGGTGGTTCCCTGGAAGATCCCACTCAAAAGGCTATCTTTATCTGACCTGACTAGGAGCTTGTCTAGTGCAAACAACCTCTTCTCTGGGGGGCCTTTGTTGAAAACACTCAAAATCAATTGTACAGCATCCCCGCTGCCCGAAAAGGTAGATAACAGTTGAGGAAAACTATAGGTTAACCAAAGGTTTAAAAGAAAAATCTGAGGAATGAGATGTTCATAAGGGGCATTGAAAATTCCCCACATAACCCTGAGAATCTAGAAGGTCACACACATGCACAGAACTATGCACATGGACAGGAAAGACCTGAGAAGATCTTACATTTTCACTTCTGGTTGACCTTGAGGCTCTGTGCAAGCAGAAAGTTATCGCTGTGGGAGAGCCATATGCTGCCTGGCTGAGGGTCCGAGGTATGCCGCAACACCCACCCAGGGCCCCTCGGCAAAGAATGAGAGACTTATTGGGTCGAGAAATTTAAGATCTCTGCCCAGTCATCAGCTGACTAAGTTGACTGGATCAGAGGCTTCAGAAGTCACTCAGAACAAAAAATACAGACTTTACAGAATTAGTTCAGAAAATTCACTGAACAAACAACAATAATAAATTCTGGGGAAGGTGAGAAGGTGAGAATCTGATTTCCATAGTTGCCACATTATATTATTTAAGACATCCACTGTTCAACAAAAATTATGAGACAAAGAAACAGGAAAAGGTAGCTCATTCACAGGCAAAAAAAAAAAACATTAGTCAATAGAAACTATCCTTGAGGAAGTGAGGATGTTGGAGTTATATCTTTTAAATATATTCAAAGAATTAAAGTAAATCATGTCTAACTGAACAAGTGAAATATAAAACAATATTTATGGGACAACCTGGAAAAAGTGAACATGGACTGGATACTTGATGTTATTAAGGAATAATTCTTAATTTTTAAAATGTGGTTTTGTGGTTATGTTTTTAAAAAGAGCCTTAATTTGGAAGAATAAAAGGCTAAGATATAAAGCTAATATTCTAGGCAAATGTGTTAAAAAACAGTCATGACATGAAAGTCAGACAAAGTTTAACTCAAGGCAAACTACATCAATCCTGCAAATGAATGTCACTTTATAATAATATAGGAAATCATTCATTAATGAAGATTGACCTGTCATAAACCTTTACACTTTGATTAAATGGTACTGAAATATATGAAGCAAAATCTATAGGAAGCATAAGGAAAATAGGAGAAAAGGCTGAATTAACAGGGAGACCATAATACATCTTCTGATGCTTGATAGACGCAATCCATGAACAGGCATTTTGGAGAAAGGGAATTATAAATGGCTAGTAACATGAAAATGCTCGAACTCATGGATAATTCATACAATAAAATAAACAACACCACAAGAATTTAATCTATTTTTTTTAACAGATTACAAAAACTGAAAACACCCCACAGTGGTAAAACTGGAGAAAACAGACAGTTGCAAAATTTATGAAAGGAAGTGTAATTGGCAACACGTTTTTGGAAGGCAATTTAAATTTTAATGTGTTTACCATTTGACTCAACAACTAATTTTAGAAATGTTTACTGGAGAAACACTTTCACAACTGTGCAAATATACATGTTTTACATACTTTACATATGTAAAATTACAACTCTTTACAATGTTCACTGCAACATTTTTATAGTAATACTGAGTATAGGGAATTACACCAATGTCTATGAATAGGGGATTTGTTAAATAAATGATCTATTCATTACAGAGATTACTCGGTCTATGTATACTAACACAGAAACAGGCTTACAATACATTTTGAAGTGACAAAGGCTTTGTAGAATCCTAAGTACAGCAGGTACAGTTACATGTAGATATACTATCATGATTCTTTGGATATGGGAATATGAATGATTTTTATGCTACTCTTTATGTTTTTACAATGCTTCTGTATTTTCCAAATACTCTATAATAAAAATATATTGGGAGCAGGGTGGTTCAAGTGATTAGGTGCCCCTCTCCCACATGGGAGGGCCCAGGTTCAGTTCCCGGTGCCTCCTAACAAGAAGGCAAGCAGACACAGCACACAGCGAACAGACACAGAGAGCAGACAGCGAGCGCAAACAATGAGGGGAGGGAGCTATAAATTAAAAAGTAAATCTTTAAATATAGATAGATAGATCGATCTTATTCTAAAATGTAACTATTTTATTTTATCTTATTTTTTTTAGGCAAGGGAGTAAAGAGTTTATTAAGAACAAGAAAAGAGAGAGTACACACCCAAAACCTGGGTGCGGGGGTGCCACAGGGTGAGGCGCACGTGGGGCCCTTAAGGCCTTTCCTCCTCCCCCTCTCCCCTATCAAGGAGGGATCTCAGCTATTTGCTGTCCTGACTGGCTGCCTTTCTATCTTCATTTGTCAGTTTTCAGGGAACCAATGGGGAGGTCTTTCTTAAAATGTTACTATTAAAAACTGCTCAGGAAATTGTCTAATGAGTTCGGATTTTTAAGACGGCCTTGACACTATTACAGGGTGACAAGATTCACCAAGTACAGCGTCAGAGAAACCACACTTCATAACAGGCTGAGGCTGGTCAAAAACGGTAAGGACAACCAAAAATATGTGCTTCACTGTTGTTGTTATTTAAGGTAGAATGAAAAATCGATGCTATAATATTGTTAAATGGCAGGGAATAAAGACAACTTTTCAACTCCTTCTTTGCTTCTGACTTCTCCATCAAGAAATAGTTTTATTGAAAAATAATTTAAAAGGAACTATAAAATGAGCATTTAAATAGGACAGGGAGTGGGTGATCTTAATTTTTTCTGCATTCTATATTTTCAAAGTTCTCTAAAATGAGAAGGGTCAGGAAGCAATGACACCCCAGGATCACCGCCTAGATCTTGGGTTCTAAATACCAATCCTCCCTAAAAAGAACCAGAGATCCATAGAGAAACTGGTGATTCAAGGAGTGGAGAATAGAAAATACAAGGTAAGCCTGGGATACCTTTTTGTTCTAGAAACCAAGGCAGTGTGTAAGTCCCAATGGGATTATGCCAAAAGAAACCAGCTTATACTCCCACTGGCCACATTTTGAACAACTTGAGGCTAAAATGAATATTGTCTCTGACATATTATAAAACATTGAAATTAAATATAGAATCCCTGAATCCAGAGTGATAAGTGAAAAAAAAGAAAGAGAAAGCTTCTTTATAGAAGAATACCAGCAAATAAATGTAGAAAGGATGACAGAACTAGAAAATCACCATTTTGCAACACCCAGAGTAATAACTAATTCAAGTGAGGATCATCAGAGGATACTAAAACAGCCATGGGGTGAGAGAGAATCCATGAGCAGGCATTTCGGAGGTGAGAATCTGATTTCCATATATTCCAAATTTCACAAAATGGAATATTTGCACCATGTCAAGGTACTACTCTGAAGATTTCTTATAGGGAAAAATGGATCTATACAATGGAGAGATCTGAAGGTTGTAAACTTAACTAAATGAATCAAACTTAGCATTACCAGTTGTAGGACAACCTGACATCATGAGCTTCTTGAAGGGGTTCAACATAAATCATACAGTATCACTTAGGAAATGTTTCTGCCAACAAAGTCCTCCATCCAAATGTAATGGAGCCTCAGACCTTACTGGTCAGTTCATGGGCAATTCATGGGAGAAAGTAATAAATGAGAAAAGAGGAAACAGCCAGATAAATTTTGAAAACTTGACATTCTTTAAGACAACTGGGATGAACTCTTTAAAAAGTCAATATCATGAAAAAAATAAGTAGTTAGAAATAAAAAGACTAAAGAGATACAACCACCAAATGCAATGAGGGAAACTTGATTGGATCCTGGTTCAGGTGGAGAAAAAAACAACTATAAAATACATTCATGGTGCAGACCAGGTGTAGCTCAGTGGTTGAGCGCCTGCTTTTCATTTACAAGGTCCCAGGTTCAATCCCCGGTACCTCCTAAAAATAATAATACATTCATGGGACAAAAGAGGAAATTTGAATATGGATTGGATATTAGATAATATTTGAAAGTTAAAATTATTTTTCAGGTGTGATGATGGGGTTGTGTTATAAAGAATATATTTTTAGGAGAGTCATGCTAAAGTATTTAGAGGAAAATTTAATGTATGAAACTTACTCTCATTAGGCTCAGCTAGCTATTTAGATGGAAAGATATTTAGAGAGACAGTTAAAATGTAGCAAAATGTAAATAATTATTGAATTTTGGTAGGCAATATATAGGAGTTAATTATTTTTTCAACTTCTATATATGCTAGAAAATTTTCATAATACAAAGTTGCGAGGAAAAATTACATTATAATGTCACTAAAGCCTATTCAATACCAAAGTCCTAAATAAAATATTTGAAAAGACAATCAAATAGCAAATTTAAAGAATTATATACTATATCCAAATGGAGTTCATCCAATAAATGCAAGTATGGTTCAAAATTAGGAAATCTATTAATAAATATATATTGTAATTTATATTCTGAAGGAGGAAAAACCTATCATCTCCATAGGCTCCAGAATTTGGAAAAATTCAATAACTATTCCTAATTAAAACTCTCAGTAAATATAAATACAAGAAATTTTTGTAACATGAAAATTTCATTTTACAAATGCCATATCATGATTACTACGCTTAATACATAAACATTAGAAACACTGCTTTTTAAATGGGAAATGATGGGAAACTGGAGCAAGTTGCTACATAGTATGTCACGGGAGCACAGGCTCGGGCACAATAAAGACTTTCAGCAAATGACCGCTTTATTACTCACACAACACAAAGGGCCCAAAGGAGCATGGAAAGAGGTCAACTGTGACTGGTCCCCAGGGGAGGCAAACTGCTCAGGTCAGGGTCAGTAGATGGCAGCTCTGCACACTTTGCATAGGAGAGGAGAGATGCCTGTGCTGCCCAAGGGCTGGGTATTTGTACACCTCAGGGGGAGGGGCCCAGCCATTTAGAGTTCTTGCCCTGATAAGCAGCTAGAACTGCTTGTTCCTGGTTTTGGGTTCAAGGTATATTCAGGCCATTCCATTAGATAGAAAGTCTCCCCCAGGCTACAGGAGCAAACCACTGAAACATCTGCACACAATAGAAAAGGAGAAGCCGTAGGCTAGGGCTGAGAGATGGCTACTAGGCTATGACTTTCCCAGCAGAAACCAGTTATCACCATTTGATTTAAAATTTTAGCGATAAAAGCCAATGTAATTAAGCAAGAAAAAAAAAGTCTAAGCATTAGAAAACAGGAGGAAATTAAAATTTCACAATCAATAGATTTCAGACAAATGAACACTAATTAGTTAGAAAACATAACAGAAGAAATATCCCATTTACAATGGCAAGAATAAAGCTGGAATACCTTAGAATAAACTTTTTTAAAATGGGCATACTTACATGAAGAAAGTTTTAAATCTCTTTCTTGAAACACAAAAATGTCTTGAATAAATGAAAGGAAGAAAGTAATTCATTTTACAGTAAATTAAATATAAACAAAATTGGAAAAGGATGGGGAAAATGCAATGACAGAAAAAAGGCTATCTTCTTAATACTCAAAAAGAGCTCTTATAAATCAGTAAGAAAAACAAACACAAATTAACAGGAAAATGAGCCAAAAGCTTGGAAAGATAGTTCACACACAAAAAAATTCTAAATGGCAAGCCTATGAAAAGATTCTCAGTTTACTCATAATCACAGAATTGCAAACTGAAAAGGACATTATTATTCTAGTAGTAAAAATAAAACTCTTTAGCAAGTCTTAATCCATTTAAGAGGATGGGAAAATCTTATTGGAGGAGAAATCAGTATTTTTCAAAACTAAAAGCATATAAACACACACAAATGTGCAAGCACATAGTAACAGTCAGAAACAACCTAAACACTCATCAACATGGGTCTGGTTAAATACAATATATGTCATATGTTATCATTTAAAAAGAAAAGTACAGATTTATGAGGACTGATAGGCAAAAACATGAAGCAATCAAAGCAAGTTGTAAGAAAATTTTTATTTAATTTATATTTAATGATTAATTCTGTGTACCTCTCAAAAGCATAAATGTTTGTGTGATTATATATACACAGTAAATATCTACACTATAAGAAACTATTAGTAATATTTATACCTCTAAAGACTGGGATTGGGTAAGAGTTTGTGGGGGTGGTAGAAGGTAATTTCACTTTTCACTTTTTTCCCACCAAAAACATGTATTAATTTTTCAATAATAAATTATTAATACCTATTATACATAGTCAACAATATCATCCCCACCCCAGGAAGGATACACGCTAATGTAACAGTTGTAATCTCTTGGTAGTGTGATTGATTATAGGACACATTTATCATTTTCCTTTTCTTGGCCTGGATGTTCTGGATTTTCTACAATAAACATAAAGTATCTTACATATGCAATAAAACATTGTTTTGAAAATACATATAAATTAGAGTGCTTTCCTGAACTGAAGAAACCTATTTGAACAGATCAATTGGGCTTAGCACTCTCTTGCAATATCTTTATAGATTAAGGCTGTAGGGTCTCTGAGAAGATTTTGTCTTCTGTGTGAGTATGTGTGTATATTCCAACAATTACTCTACGTGCAAATTCCATACTCCAGGGGAAACCTTGCAAACTAGAGTCCCTGGGGTTTTATTTTGGACAAAATGACTCAAACTTGGGGGGGGGGATTCTATTTAGAGGGAAATGGATCCCCATTTGCCTACAGTGTTACTCTTGAGGAGAAATACAACTTGTAGGGTAGCCAGGCAACTTTAGGAACCGAGGGGCATCCTGTGTCCTTAGGTTGGGGGAAAGCAATCCATACTAAACAGTTTTAAATGGGTTTCCTTCTACATTGCAATTCCCTTTCATTTCTGGAACCCTCCAGTAAAGTTTGATGCATCTATACAAATCTCTGTGATAGTTTTATTAGAGCAGTGCCTCCCAAACAACGTTTTATCCCATGTATATGAATTACCTAAAGAACTTATTAAAACACAGATTCCTGTCCCACCCACAGAAATCTTGATTTAGCAGTTTAGGGTGGAGCACTGATACAGGGCGGGGGGGGGGGGAACTCGAGGTCCAAAAAGGCAGGAAGGGATGACCCTTCCATAGTCACAAAGTTTCCCCCATTTCTTTACTGTTCTGCAGGAAGCTGCACAGTTTTAGATCCGTCTGGGAATGAAGTGAGAACCCTAGCGAGGTGGAGGGTTTTAAGAAAGGGGGGGGGGGTCAGAAGCACTAAATGCTCTGGATGGGGGCTTTTGACCCATTAATGAGTGTTGCAAAAGCAACTTTCAACTGAGTGGCAGGCACAGCAGGCTGCGACCTGAGCAGTAAAGGACAATGAAGAAGGAGAGAGAGTGAGTATAAACAGTTTCTCCCAAACGTTTGTCAATAAAGAGCAGATGGAAAATTAGGGTGGTGGCTAGAGATGTGGAGAGCCAAGAATGAGTTTGTTTACTATATCCACATTTTTAACTACACTTTTTTTCAAAATGGACATAGTCATGTTTAACCATGATGGGAAAGAAAAGAGAGAGAGAGAATGGAGATGAGTGGGGTGGCAGGGATGATGGAAGGAGAGAGATCTCTGAGGAAGCAGAGGGGCCTGGAATAAAGAAACAGATGGAGGGATTAATTAGCCTTGGAAAGGAAGACAGACACTTGTGCCTCTGTGACGGGAGGGAGTAAGGAAGGATGGGCACAGCTGCAGGGCGAGGTCCCTTCTGGTGGTTTCTATTTCATTGCGATCGTTTTGCAATTTCCTCTGGAGCCTAGCATGGAATAGGTTTTTGTAAATGTCCATGATACTCGAAAAGAACGTATGCTTCCTCAAAAATGCAATGCTCAATACATACCTATTAATGTAACATGATTCATTATATTGTGCAGATTTTACTTGTAATTTTTTTTTTTTTGCCTATTAAGTGTGTTAAATCTCCAACAGATTTTCTTCTTTAATTTCTTCTTATGAGTACATAGGTATATAAGTATTTTTGTAAATAGCTTTTTCCTTTATGTATTTTGATGTATTTTGATTCACACATTTTTAGAACTGTTTGTTTTTTGATCATTAATAGATGTAAAATAATCATCTTTGTTAATTTGTGCCTGAAATTCTACTATTTCTGCTAAAATACTACTACCCATGCTTTCGTTTCCTTGCCAGTTACCACGGGTCACTTTTAAATGCCAGCCAAATAACTTCCTGACCTAAGCCCCCTCAGTTTGGAGTGAGACTCAGAACTGTAGATCATGATGGACAGTGGAATCAATTGTAAATACAACAGCAGGAGGCTGCTTCCTGCACATGTCAGTCTCTTAAAACCTGCTATCAGAATACGGGCTGCCATGCAGGTGTGAACCTGAGGCAGCTTTAAAATACTGTACTTTCTAATGGAGTAGATCCAGTGGTTGAGAACAGGCCCGATGGAGAAACGGCCTCTTCTCCATCCCGTTCTCCTGGATGGATGGCAATAGCCAGATGTGTTGGTGGTGGTGGTAACTGGTTCCTGCTGAACACTTTCACTGCCTGGAATTATACCAAAGGTTTTCATTTAAATTTGGAATAGATTGTTGGTAGTGCTACTCACTGTGCCATTTTCCAAGGTCCTTCTCAGCACTTTTTGCATTTTTGCATTATTTTAATTCTATAAAAGTAGAGTCAACAATGGAATATTCAAATCACAAAACGGAGGGAGTCAACCTGGAATATTCAAATCACAACTCTGGAGCAGGACCACCATTTTAAATTGCTGTGTGACCTCAGGCAAGTTGCTTACCCTCTCCGTGCTTTCTTTACAGCTGTAAAATGAGGATAATAAGAACACCTGCTTCATGGGGTTGCTGTGATGGTTCTATGCGGCAATATATGCGAGGGCTTAGAAGAGAAGCTGGCGTATATTCAAGGCTGTGTAAGTGTAAATTATTATTAAAACCACATTGAGGGAAGCGGCTGTGGCTCAATCAGTGGGGCTCCCGTTTACCATATGGGAGGCCCCGGGTTCGGTTCCCGGGGCCTCCTGGTGAAGGCAAAGCCCGCCCGCACGGCGTGGTTGGCTGACCCAGCGAGCACAAGCAGCAAGGGGGGGATAAATGAATAAATAAATAAAAATATTAAAAAAATAAAAAAATAAAAAAAAAAAAAAAAAAACCCACATTGAGTACCTACAATGACCCAAGTGCTATGCTAAGAAACTTGAATAAATTGTCTCGTTCAGGCTAATAAAACCCATTTCTACAATTAAGGAAACTAAAGCTTAAGGAACTTGCTCGAGATCATGGAGCTCCTAAGGAACAGAGCTGGGGTCTGGACCAAAATCCACACTCTTAACTCTTCTACTGTGAGGTCAAGTTATAACTGTGTAAGCCCAAACTCAACCATCACACACACATACATTACAGACTTTTATTTTATGGGTTTCACTTGTTTGATTTTGCAACCACTAGACTGACCTAAGGACCCATTAAGTTTGCTTACACTGACTTCCCTCCCACACGTAAATGCTCAAGTCCAGCTGCTCCATCATATTTTTTCTATGCCTCATTTCCTGTCCCAGATCACTGCTTTGCTAAGTAGCAAGATGTACAGGAAATAACTGTCCACACAATATTAACTAATCAATAATAAACATCAGTTTCAAGCCAGAAGGACTATAGATTACATCAGATCATTTATTTTGACTATAAAGCCCATTTAGAGCTACACCAACTTAAATATACATATTCCAAAGTAATAGAAGAAACAGGATGTTCTAGTTACTCTCATTTTTACAAAATCACCCCCACTTTTCTATTTCTGTTTTTTTTTTTAAAAAAAACAAACCTCTTTCAAGTATTTCTCATGTTACTTTTCTTGATCCTACATTTATTTCCTCCTGCTGCTCCCCTCACCCCAATCCCAAGGAGTAAAGTATTTTTTTGAAGGAAGAAGAAAAGTGTCTGAATGTTAGTGCTAATAACAATAAAAATAATAATTAAGTCCTGCAAGAAAATTGCAAGTAATATCCATTTTCCATTAAAATGAGATAATGCGTGTAAAACCATTTTCTAAACCGCAGAGAAGTAACTGGTAATGCGTTTGTGCAACCATAACCATTTGGCATCATTTAGACTAAAGAGTCACCTTGAGTGACACAGTTCAGATAGGAGCTGACAACTTCTCAAAAACAGGGCAATCAATTTTGATTCAAATTCATCTATCACTCTGTGGGTACAGAGCGGACTGTGGAAAGGGGAAGTGGGGGAAAGTCAATGTACGGCTGCACTGAATCTGCAGCTGGAGGACCTCCACATACTGCCCTCTGTAAGAGGAGGTGGGATCAATGAAATGTGCAGACTAGCAAAAGGAGGAAATTAGCAACCTCTCTCTTTTTTTTAATGTAGAGAAGGAACACAGCAGGGATTTGACTTGGGGAGAGCAACCAGCTGTGAGCAGCTGAAAACAGATTCCCATACTACATCCTGTCCTGGGCAGTGACATACCCTCATCCTGCCTGAGCTGTGATGCTTCATCACGGAAGTCCATTATTGCTAAAGCCTGCAAATTAGTGTCATCAGCCGGTAGCCCCTGTGTCTATCCAGAAACATCTGGTCCCAACCTGGAGGTCTGCTTATTGACAGGCTTAAAATGTCATACCTCAAAAGAGCATGGCAACAGGGAGAGTACCTAGCCATGTACGCTTTTGTGCTCATTTCCACAGCTAGCTTTTGAACAACTTTCTGGCTGATGCTCCCAGCATCATAGTGTACCTCTTATTTTCTGCTCTTTGTAGTACATGTAAGAAATGGAAAGTCTGCTAAGACTAAAATGGTCATTTGCCTTGTGACTCTGAAGTGGGATGTCAGAGGCTGAAAAGCAGCTGTGTTAAGCAAAGGTACAGACCAGAATCTGTACAATTGCCCAAACATAGCCCCAGAAATTCTAGGGTAGAGCCTGAGGATTTAAATGCTGCCCAAGATGGAGAAGCATGGGGAAAATACAATTATTGTAACCTACGGACTATAGTTAACAGCAATCTTATAATTTCTTGCATCAATGCCAAAGAAATACTGTGTTAATAATAGGGGGTATGGAAAAATATACCAAATGTAGGCTATAAACCATAGTTAGTCGTAGTAGTCTGATGATGTTATCTCATAATCTGTAACAAATGTTCCACGATAGCGCAATGTGTTGGTGGAGGACTGTTGTATGGGAATTCTGCACATTTGCACGATTGTTATGCAAGTTCACAACTTCTCTAATATACATATTAAAGATCTATGCTGCCCAAGTTCCCCGGGTGCTGCGGCTGCACACGCTGGGCTGGATCCTCAGGGCACAGCTCTGCCAAGAACAAGCTGTGGGAAGATTAGGCGAGGCAGCCTCTGCCCCACTTCCGGTTCCTTTTTTTCTTGCTACCTTTGTTTTCTGCCCCATCACTGCAGACCTCAGCACGCCTTTCACCCGATGCCCATCTCACCACCGTCAGAAGACAGCAAAGGGAGTTGGACACGAGGGCTCTGAAGTTGGGACCAGCTCAGCCACCTCCTAGTTGTAAGAACCCACTTCATTGCACTGAGCCCAGTTCTACATTTGTCAGCTGGGGAGGTTACCTGCCCTTCTGGGTCATGGTGAGAAATAAAGCATGTAGTCCATGAAAAGCACTCAGCACAGTGCCTGGCACAGAATAGACACACACCCGGCAGAGGCTACCGTTATTAGCATCACGGCAGAAACTCATCGCTGGTAATCCCAGAGCTCTGGAGGGCTCAGCGAGGGCAGCGCTCCCGGTGGCTCCAGCTGCTGCAGGGCTTGGCCACCGACAGGGGCTTCTGCTTTCAGTGTCCTCAGGGACTGGTATCCGTGGCTCCTTCAGTTCTGCTCAGGGCAAGTCAGACTTTACCAGAACGTCCAGGTGCTGGGCCAGGGGGCGAGAGGCCCCGAAGCGCTCACACGCCACCAACAGGGTCAGTGCGTGTGCAGCGACCAAAGCATGTGAAAGGCACCCGGCTAGCGGTTCACGGGAGATCAGAGGAGACACTGGAGATGTCACACCTACTCTCCCTGTGGCACTTTGCTCAACATAAGCAATCTTTCCCAGCCCTTTAAAACAAAGATAAGCCACCTCTGTCAAATCTCCTCATTTAAAAGTTGGAAAATGGCTTCATGTAAGTGCCTGGGTCTCCCTTTCTCTGACCTCCATTCAATCCCCATTTATTTATTCTTTTAAACCTAGAACTAGGGAGTGGAGGTGGCTCAAGCCATTGGGCGCCACCCTCCCACATGGGAGGTCCTGGATTCAGTTTCTAGTGCTTCCTAAAAGAGAAGACCAGCATACAACGAACAGACACAGAGCAGACAGTGAGCGTAAGACAACGGGGGGGGGGGGGGAAAAAAAAAAAAAAAAACCTTTAAAAAAAACCACCTAGGACTAAATGACAGATATGCTTAATAGACTTTTAGAGCTAGGAGTCTTAGAAATCACCTTATTATGCCGATTGAAAAAGTGAAGGTCTAGATAGGTTAAGTACCTTGCTAAGGGCACAGCTAGTTAGCAGCCAAGCGGAGACGATTATTCCAGTCTCCAGCTTCCAGTCCAGCTCTATTGCACAACATCATTTAGTCCCACTGAAATCACAATGGGAAGCAGCAGCACCTCCAGCAAAGAGCACGGACTCACGCCTTCAGCGTCTGTTGAGCTCCTGTGATGTGTTCCTAATATACGGGTACTAGGAATAAAACAGTAAACACAACAGACACAGTGCCTGCTCTTGCAAAGCCTTACTAGTGGGAGAGACAAATTAAACAAATAAATAAAATAATTCCTTCTTGCAACGCAAGATAAGCAGGAAATAAACTGAAAAAAAGAAAGGCCTGCTTTAGGTAGATTGGTCAAAGAAAGACTCTCTGAGGAGGTGACACCTGAGCTCAAAGGTGAGCAAGGCAGCCAGGTTCAGAGCTGAGAAAATAATGTTCCAGGCCCAGGGACTGGCTCGTGCAAAGGCCCATGGGAGAAAGAGCCCGTGGCATTCTAGAATCTTCCAGAAAGCCAGTGTGACTGGACCCTAGTGAAAGAAGGCTCAAAACAGCAGCACATGAGGTAGCACACAGGTTGCCAGACGATGTAGGGCTGTGACGGCCATGGGAAGGATTTGGATTTTATTATAAGTGTAAAAGGAACTTACAATAGAGTTGTAAGCTGGGAGAACAGAGCCTACGGCATTCCTTCTCACCATGTCTACATATCTGTCTTCTCTTATTTCCCTTCACGCAGAGGGCACAGAAGACACAAAACCATGTGAAAACTGAATGAGAACTAGAACCAGGGCTCTGGATGTCCAGGCCCCAGATCTTTCTGCCACGCCATGCTGTCTTGATGAATTAGATGGGGAAAAAAAAAATCTCAGACAAAATTAGCAGGATCTTTGTTTGAATATTCCTTTATCACTCGCAGTTTGGACCTGAGTCTTATCAGTCAGAATCTTGGCCTAGAAAGAAGAAAGGGGAGGCAGAAAGAGACGACATGAGAAGACAGAAGAGCAGAAACCAGCCTATTGACCACATGAGAAACCTTGCACATCTGATGCAGTCTTCCTTGCTGTGGAATACGTTGAATTGGTTGATTTTTAGAAGCGACAGTGTGTGAGGGGAGAAAAAGCATAAGAAATGCCCTGGGAAGCAGAGCCATGGTCCATCCAGCCCAATGTCCTATTTTGCCCGCTATATCAGGGATGCTTAAAAGAGGGTGCAGTTACCTATAATGTCAAAGGTTGAGGGATGTGCTGGAGTCCCAGGTCAGCCTTAGGTGTCATTGCATTATTAGGCTTAGCTGCCACCACGTGAAACCGTACAAAGAGCTCTGCACAGACAAGCCACACGTGTGCCCTTATATCAACAAGGCCAACACAGGCGACACACCTCGAAATACAAGTGAGTCCCTAAATGCCGAGTCAAGACTCCAAATAGATGTATTTGTGTCTTTGCTGTTGTTTTTAGCTTTTTTCTTTTTTTCTGTTTGTTGTTCTTTAAAGCTTGAGTGCCCCCCAGCTTCCTTTTCCAACATCCAAAGCTATTTATGCCAGTTGTTAGTTCAGTCTCTCTCCTTCTCCCTCTGAACAGGAAATGTGTGTGTTGTATCTGGATTAATCTCTGATTTTTTTTCATAGCAAAGGTTTTGGCTCCAGGCTCCTACACCTTGAATTTGCCTCACTGCCTGATGGAAATGATATCCTGTGTGCAAACTTGTGCACTTTCTCCAGCACTCAGCCGTGCCAAGAGCATTTCATTGCCATGTCCTGAGTCAGTGTGAGTCCCAGGGAAGATAGAAAAGATTGCTTGGCAAGGTGTGGACGGAGTAGCTGCACAGACTCTGCAGGCCCGGGGATGCACACTCAGGGAGAGACGTGGCTTCGTTTCCCATATTTCTTTCACACAAAGCATGATTATATGGAAGTGTTTCCATATGGCCTATGGACCATCCCAGCCAAAAACGGCTTTCAGCTGGCCAGTTTCAGAGCAGTAGAGACTCGGAGAGGCCATCGTGAAAAGCAAGGAGGAGGAGCACTGTGTTTTCACAGAGGAAGGACTCTCTGCTCACTTTAGCCTTAGCCCAAGTAGGTACATCTAGCACAGGAGGGGCTGCCAGCACCTGCAGATGCCCCCGGCATTCACCACACCACCGCTGCTGTATTCTAGTATCTGTCTTTGAGCTCCAGGTCCCCTTTCTTTGTAGAAAATGATTTTTAAAATTAGACATTTTAGGGATCTAATGAACCTGGAATGTCCTGAACCAGCATGAGGGGTCTGAGACCCCAAAGAAAACCCAGAATGGCAAACCGTGAGCTTATTTGGACTCGTGCATTTTCCTGGTCAAAAAATGCATCATTTTAGGCAGCTTCTCAAAAGGATCTATAATCTCCAAGCTGAAGAACAACGAGGTAAATCCGGAGAGAATCTGCTCTGCCTTACCATGGGGGACAGAGCACAAGTGGGCAGGCCCCTCTCACCCGCCCCTCCCGCCGTCTGCAAAAACTCCATCTCACTCAGCTTCTACCCTGTTTCAATTAGAATTATCTCCATTTCAAATCTTTCTTGGACCTTGGCAAAACAACGTCTTTTCTGATGAGATTTCCAAACTTTTAAAGGCCGACTCTAACAACACCCTGAGCTGGCTATGCTGGTTTTTTTTTGGTTTTCTTTTTCGTTTCCCATAGTCCTCTCAGCCTTCCTGAATTAACTCCTCACAGGACAGCCTGTCTCTATGAACTGAGTATCTCCTCTAACTTTGGTTTCTCCTACTAGTCTCTCTTCTTTGACACTGTCATGGTTTTCCTCCACAGCCATCAGTAGCTCTCTGAAAAACCATCCCCAGAATGCCTAACTGTTGATTTAAAAATCTGTTTACAAATATCCACATTTACACTCAACATACATAAGAGGTGCTCAAATGAGAACTATTTCTAGTAATAATACACTAGCATTTAATGAGCACTCTCTAGGTGCCAGATACCATTTGGAGTGCTCCCCAAGGAGTGATTTACCTAATCCTGACTCCAACTCTACAAAGGAGGTACTGTCGTTCCCAGTTCAAACCAAGAAAACCAAAACACACATGGAAATTAAAATCTTGCCCTGCTTACACAGCTAGTAAGCAACAGACCCAGGGCTTAAGTAGAGCCAGTCTGACCCCAGACCCCATGTTTTCAACCAGTTCCCTCTCCTGCCTTTCATAACCATTTACAGGGAGGGTTTCCTAATCACTCAGGTTCTTAGTATCCTCAGCTGTAAAATGGACATGACAGTATCAAAATCACACAGTGCAAGGTTGCTGGTGGGTGTAACCATTATACACTGAAGAGAACTTGGTCAGTTATGAAGCATTATGTCAATATTAGTAATAATGGAAGGGCTCCAACACTAAATACTTGGTTTCCCAGGCTTCGTAGAACTTAGGGTGTCACATGCCACAGTTCTGGCCAATGAGGCAAAATTCCCTGAAAAGTCTTCCCTTCCTAAATAAAAGGCATGGTATTAAAATTTTAACCACATTCAGATATATATTGAGGTTGCATATATAATAATAGAATAATTTTTTTAATTCCATGGAACTGCACTATATATAGTGAACCCTAAGTTAAACCACGGACTATAGTTAATAATAGTACAATGATAAGAATGTGCTGTCAGCAGTTATAACAAATGTCCCACACCAGTGCAAGGTGGTAATAGTAGTTAATATATGGGAATCCTGTATTTTATGAATGATTGTTCTGTAAACCCACAATTTCTCTAATAAAAAATATATACATAAAGTATGCCTTTTGTACCATCTTCTTTACTGTTTCGGATACGGATGTGATGCCTGCATGTTCAATAGTTTTGCAACCACAGAGATGAAAGTCACATTCTGAGGATGATGAAGAAGAGAGAGGACCCTGTGTCTTTAAAGACACAGAAGAGCTTTCCCAGTTTCCCAACCTACTCCAGACTTCTTGTTAAAAGAGACACATAAATGCTTCTATAAATTGGGTTTTCTATGACTTGCATTCCTTATGCACACCATGGTTCAAAGCCACTTCCTTCAAGAAGTCCACAGATTGGGGCTTCCATGGATTCATAGTTTCCAATCTCAGCTAGGCCTTCACGACTACTCCTCTATCCTTTTCTGCCTTTGATGAATTCTTTCTCCTCTCTTGGATGGCAAAACTCTCCTCAAGTCTCTGAGAGCTCCAGCTCTTAGTAGCCGACTTCAACTCCTAATGAACAAAGCTAAGAGGCTGGAACTCGTTTAATTTCTCACCATGTTCCCCAGCTGTATGTGTATAGTTACCCGGCTCTAGAAGTCGTGTGAGTGTGCATCCCTTTTCTTGCCCTGGGCAAATCGTTGCCTCTATCCATTCTCACCTTCTGGTCATCCACCAGTCTGTTACAATCAGGCTTTGGTTGCAGCCTGAAATTCATCAAAACCCCTCTAGCCGAGGGTCACAAATGATGTTCAAATTGCCAAGGAGAAATTATTGGATCTTTATTTCAGCTGATCTCACACCATCATGGTCACAGCTGACCATTAGCTCCATTTGGTTCCATAATACTTCTCTTGCTAAGTTCTGCTTTCACTTAGCTCCTCTTTCCATTCCTTCTCAGTTGTCTTCCCTCGAACTTCTTCTTTGGCTCATTGCCTTGATTTTAGGTGCCCCTCAGGATCCAGGTCTTTGCCTGCTGATATATCCTACATACTCTCTTTGGATGGACTCACCTACCTTAATAACTAAGTGTTAGCAACAAGGGAATTCTGCTACCAGCAATGCTGCACGGGCATGTTTCAGACCAATCCTCTAGCCACAAACAAAATGTAATCAGTACCTGTTTGAAGACATCGAAAGCTACCAAAGCACTGAGTGCCTATGGGGCCAAAATTCTATACAGAAGGAAAACCCAGGGAGGTGAGCTCTCACCTTGGCTATGTGTCTCCTTTTCACGAATTCTGTGTCCAAATGAACAGCAAGCATATCCACTCAGCTACTCAGGCTAGAAAAACAATGGCATCATCCTAGCTTCTTCCTATAGTCTTCATAGCAAAGAGTCACCAAATTCTGGGACTCTACATCCTAAATGTCTTTCCAATCTGTTCCTTTCTCTACATCTCCTGCCTCACTACCCTGGACCAGGGCCTCATCATTTCAAACCCTCTTCAGCACAAAAACAGCTTCCTATTTGGGCTCCTGCTTCCAGGCTCCTCTCACTGGTGTGCCCTGACACATGCTACCAGAGTATTTTACTAAAACACAAATCTGATCAAGTCATTCCAATGCCTACATTGCTTTACTGACTCCACTTAACCTGAAAGGAAAACACAACAACCAAGGGCTTTATGGTTGCCTCCTGAGCGCCATTTTGCCTTACCTTTCACTACATCCAACATTCACTCAGATCTTGATAGCGTGTTAGTAGTTCCCCCAAAAGGCCAGACTTTTTCCTTTAGCACCACACCTTTGGACTTCATGTTTCTTCTCTCTGGAAGTCCCCCACCCTCCACTCCTCCTGCAACACTCTCCCCATTTGAGAGACGAAGACCCCTACTTCCTAAGTTACATCAAAATAAACTCATATGATGAAAGATTTTAAAGTAGGAAAACAAAATCATGAAAGTAATGGCAGAAAACATGGGTGAATAAATCAGGGGTCAGCTAACTACAACCAGAGGGCCAAATTCAGCCTATAGTCTCTTTTTTGTAAAGACTTTTCCTGGCACACAGCCACGCCCTTCTGCTTACCTGCTGTCTGCTCCTGCAGACAAAGGCAGGACTGAGTAGCTGGGACTAAGGCCATATGGCTCAAAAAGCCCAAAATATTTATGCTTGGCCCTCTACGGAGGAAGCTCACTGATTCCTGCATTAAAGAATTTTTTTAAAAGGCAGATATTATGGAAATTAAAAGATGGAAATTTATGAATACAAAAAACTTAGAAACTATTACTTCTAGAAGCACAAACAAAATTGAAAGTCAAATGACGAACTCGGAGCAATTTTTGAAAAGTTAATTTTCTTGGTATATTAAAGACTCACAATCACTGAAGAAAAGGTCAGCATCCAAATAGGAAACTGGGCCAATGACTTCAATATTTTACTTGCAAATGAAAAAGTGTAAGTGGCCAATAAACATATGACAGTATTTTCTACCTTGTTAGTAACCAAAAGGAGGCCAATTAAAGAAATTATTATTTCATGTTTTACTTAACCAATTGGCAAAATCGTTTTTTAAAAAATAGCCAGACTGTATTGATGAGAGTTCCCAGAAACAGGTACTCATATAAAAATTTGACATACACTTTTTTGGAGGAGATTTGACTTTTGGAAAACTGGTCAAAAGTTCTTTCCAAGCGCAAAGCTTAATATGAGATAAATGTTATTCTAGTAAA
Organism: Tolypeutes matacus; assembly: GCA_026826555.1. Taxonomy (NCBI): domain Eukaryota; kingdom Metazoa; phylum Chordata; class Mammalia; order Cingulata; family Chlamyphoridae; genus Tolypeutes; species Tolypeutes matacus. The sequence continues at coordinate 606,470 of JAKSZT010053832.1, forward strand.
AGACAGTCTAAAACACATACTGCTTTACGGTAAGGCAGCATCTGAGTTTAGAACCTACTTTTTTCTGGAGAAACGTGCGACTTGGATTGTCCCCGCACCAGCCTGCAGGTGGCGCCGTCGCCAGCACAGACGCCGCAGTTGTCCTCCTCCGCGCTGCTGCCGAGTTGCCGGTCACAGCCCACTGCCTGCGACAGAAGCATGGCGGTCAGGGGTGGGCAGGGACCCGGGGGGGCGGGCGCAACCCAGCTCAGAGGCTTCATGTACGATGCTACCCAGGAGTTGGCTCTTTTATGAGAACATAATTTTCTAGGTCTGAATGATTTACAGTAAAACATCTTTTGTATGATTCTTAGGCAAGGCCCAAATAATTGAGAAGAGGAAAAATATTTCTGAATATTTACATCACCGCTCTTATTTTTTCACTTATATTTTTATTCAGCTACTTTAATGTATATAAAATAAATGGAACATTAGATAAAACTGAAGTCCCTTCCTCCCCTCCCCCACTCTTTAGTCCTGCTCTCCCATTTCCTCCCCAGAAACAACCACTATCCTAAATTTCATATATATCCTTCTGGTCTGAAGTTTCACTTTGTTTTTTCCTCTATTTTTAGCTCTATGTCTACATCCTTATAACTATATACCTACAGATCCGTATCTTTCTATATTCTATGTTTTTATATTTCTGCGGTGGATTTCATTTTGACCCCAATTTAGATGTGTTCTTGGTTTTGATCTGCAGTCCTGTGGGTGTGAACTCGTTGTAAACAGGATCTCTGGAAGGTGTTAGTTTAGCTAAGGAGTAGCCCAAATGAGTTAAGGTGAGCCTTAATCCAGATCACCAGAGACCTCTGTAAGCAGAAGAAATTCAGACACAGCTAGAGACAGCCACAGGGAGAAGCCAGAGAAGGAAGTCAGCAGGAAGAGAGAGGAAAGGAGGCCAAGATGTGAGGTGAAGCAGGGTGCAAGTCACGGAACCCCAAGGAGCGCCGGCAGCCAGCACCAGAACGTGACAGACTTTGGGGAGAAAGCCTGGCTTTGCTGACGTCCTGATTTTGGAGTTTTTCTACCCTCAAGACTGTGAGCCAATAAATTCCCATTTTTTTTTTTTAAAGCCATTTTATTGAGATATATTCACATACTACATGATCTATCCAAAGTGTATAATCAATAGCTTTTAGTATAATCACAATGTTGTGCATTCATCACCACAAAAGATTTTAGAACAATTTCATTACTCCAAAGAGAAAAAACCCACACCCCTTAGCAGCCACCTCTCAATCCCTCTATCCTTCCCCAGCCTTACATAACCACTAATCTAATTTCACCTTTATAAATTGATTTATATTTACATTTTATATAAATGGAATCAAACAATATGCAGTACTTTGTGTTTGATTTCTTTCACTTATCTCAATTTTTTTGTTTCTGACTTAACATCTTGTAGTTTTAACATATATTAGTTCAGTTTCAAAAAAAACAGTCTTATATATGCAATTTTACCCATTTTCATATTTTACATGTGGTATTACTACATTATACATTCCCATGTTACATTTTTAGCTTCTATTCATTTCCAAATATTAACACACCCTTCTTTCCAATGCTGCACAAGTTAACCCTCAGCTTTCCATTCTCTTTTTAAGCCAAACCATTGCATGGAATTTGTCAAAGCAGGTGAGGCAGCTAAGACGATCTCCTTCTATCTGTATCTTTATCTGTATCTATACCTACATATTGTTACCTCTCTTGTCAATATTATCTATACATTTATTCTTAGAACCATTGAATAAATGTAAGAAAGGAATTAACAGAGGACATGTCTCAAATAGAATATGCTTATACTGCTATCTTTCGGTCTCTTGTGAGGCACTTTTTATCTCTCTCTCTATAAACATATACACATGCTAGATTGTGAGCTTCACTATATGTGAAAAAAGGCTGTGCCTTATATTTCTTTTTATTTCACAAAAAATCTTTCACATAACATGTGCCAATATTAACTATCTGATGGCTTAGCTCTTGCTCCCCACAGGCATCCAACTTTACCTGCATTTATGTACCTGGGGTTTAAGCCCAGAGACTCTGGAGGCAGACAGCCCACTTACAAAGCCTGACAGCCCCACACACAAATCCCCTCTCCTTCATCTCACCCACTAACCCTTTTTAGCTGCAGAACCTTGAACAAAACAGACTCTCAGAGACTCGCTTTCCTCAACAGTAAAAATGGAGCTGATAATGCAAACTTCCCATAGGGTTCCAGTTTGGATTAAATGAGAAAATCGATGTGAAGTTCTTAGGATAGCGATTAGAGCGTAGGAAAGGGCTCAATCAAAGAGAGCCGATTTTCATTCTCTCTCACTGTTTTTCAGTTTGCTTTGACTTCTGGAAAGAGCCCCTGTGCTTCAGTTTGGGATGTTGCTAAATCAGGCTTTAAACCCAAGATGTTGAAGAAGAAACAAAGCTGGAGGAAGTTGAAACCACATCTATAGACTATTATTTCCAAAATGTTGGTTTTGAAGGGAAGGTGAAAGATCAAATGAAAGCTTCAAGGAGAGGGAAGAAAAGTTCCAAGGAAGTTTAAGGAATTGGGGAGTTTAGCTTGTGATTGAAGATTTTTTTAGAATTAACAAGGGGTCGTCTAAAATGAAAGGGTCTAGATTTGCTATATGTTTTTCCAACAGGTATAGGTATAATTTAGTTCAATATGAGAAAGCCTGAAAAGTGAGAGTTACTCAATAGTAAGTATTCAATCCTGGGCCAGGAGACTTTGGGCAGGAAAACTGTGGGGGGCGGGGGAGGATTCATTTATTGGATGAATAGCCGAATCCAGTGAGTCTTGAGATCCTTTCACCCTAAAATTAAATGATTTTACAAAGATAGTAATAAATAATAATAGCTGTTTACCATGTGCCTGGCATTAAGCTGAGCACCTTATATCATTTAATCTTCACAGCAATCTTATGATGAAGGTGATACCTTTAATCTCCATTTTGCAATAAGGAACCTGAATGCTACTGAGCTTACAAAACTTGCCAACCTCACACAACTAGTATGTAGTGGCAGTGACTGGATTAAAATCCAGATGACCCGACCGCAGCATCTTGACCCTATGCTACACCCTCCTTACCTTCTGTATCTGCAGATGGACAACAAAATATTAATGTTTACAAGTACATGTGGAACGACTTGAAAGTGATTGATTTTGGCAGCACATTTGCATGGGTAACTTGTGTTCATGCAACTTTCCCCAGGGGAGCACTGCTCTCATTAAATTAAAGAAACCCTGTTCCTGGGCCAAGCTCTGTCAGCGCACTCGAGTCCCTGAGCGCTTTGCGTCGCACGCGATGAGAACAGCCTGTGTCTGGCCATCCAGGGGAGAGCGTGGGCTTCGGAGCCAGGATGGACTTGTTCTGAAGAATGTTTAGAGCCTTGCAAGGTCTTGGGCGATTGAACTCCTCCCTGAACACTTACATTTGTTTCACAATTTTTTTTTTTTTGAAAAGTTACTGTTCATCCAAATCTTACAGCCAAATAATGTAAAAACATCATAGAAAAATAATATCTGAAAGGAATTACTGGTTGCCTTGTGATTCATATGGTATAAGCCAGAACTACCCGTGAAACTGAGGGACTACTGGGTTTTGCCATTCAGATCCCATCACAACAACAAAAGGGAACTTTTAAAAAAGTACCGGAAGTGTTTTCAACGTCTTTGTCACCTCCTGAGGGCAGGAGCTCTAATTATAATGGTTTAAAAACTACTAGTCAATAAACATCTCAGTAAAAGTTATTTAAAAACCTATTCATGCCTATTATCGATAGTGCCAAGTAGTACAGAGTGTAGTTAACTGTAAGACCAGTTCTTATCCTTCAGTGTAGGTAATGCGCCAAGTTACACAAGAGAGGAGATAACATACACAACTCTTTAAAGTATATGAACAGTGCTTGCTGGAATAACTGCTTGTATGTAAATCATTTTGGGGCTAAGGTTATTTCACAGCACCCGCAGCTGATTTCCTACTCCGCTAAAAGAAGACAGTGTTTTAAAAAGTGGCAGTATTCAAAATTGAGCAAAATTTTGAATTTTCCAGATGAGTCCAATTTATTCCATCCTATACCAAACAATTTTGTAATCAACTTCTGACCTCTGAAAACTGCATTCTGCCTTGGAAAAATTTCTACCATTTCTGCCTTAAATATCAGAGTATATGGAGCTGTGGCCATCTAACTAGGGACACCCATAAACACGTAGCGTTTTCCCGCCCATGGCAGGCCTGCCCTGGCCCATCCCCTTCAGTTAGGTGTGGCCACCAACCACCTTTGGCCAGTGCCGACCCGGTCACTCCTGGAAGAAGCTCTAAGGGCTAGCTTAGGAATCTCCTTGCTGTCCTTCCCACTACCATAGGGATGATGGAAACCTGTGTTTAAAGGAAGCAGCCCACAGCCTGGGGCTCTGAGAAAGCCAACGAGCGTGCTGGACAGGACGCCTTAGCCAGAAGTACTCTTTTGCTGTTTTAAGCCACTGAGGGGTGGGAGGTCGTTGCTCACTGCAGGAAACCCTAACTCACCAACCAGGAGTGCAATTTAACCACTAATGGGTCAAATAAGGTCATTAAGAGCAAGTTGTTTTTAAAAACAGAAAATTTCACATTAAAATCCAGATTTCAGGCTTTTGCTGACAAATAAAAATGCTGCCACGTTTGTACGCAACGAGCATGTATTCTCCAGTTCACAAGAGCCCTTACTGCTCCCTGTGACGACACCTTCGCAGTTTTCCTTCCTGGATGGTTGGCAGACATTTGAGTTTCGACTCCTGACTGAAGCTATCTACCTGTTGTACTGACCGTCCTTGACCAAATCCACATCTCTTTTCTAGTTACAAATTATAACTACATTTGTGGCAATGCAAAGAGTGACACTGGTAAGGTATAGCACGATGGTTAAGAAAGTGGGTACTGGAACTAGGTTAATTAAAATTCCAGCTTTTCTATTTTCCAGCCCTTCAACCTGGGGAATTTACTAGGCCTCTTCGAGATTCAGTTCCCTTATAAACAAAACATGCATAATGGCTTTCCCTACTCCATGGAGTTGTGAGGAGCTAATATAGTCAGGTGATTAGCCAGTGCCTAACACCTAGTAAGTACACAGTGTAATAGTCGCTATTAGTTTTATTATTAACAATAAGTGGTTTCTTTATCTACCCAGCCGTCAGGGGATTCAATAAACATGCATGATAAATCAGAATTGTTCTGCAGAGCCGGTTCCAACGAGGTCCTGTTGTGGATAAAAATCAGACCTCCAAAGCAGCAGCAGAAGCAATTTTCCCTCAGTGAGGATAATTGTCTCATACTCTCTGCTCTGCTCAGGCTAATAGAAAGTTGTTCCCAAGAGTATTGCGGCATGTTGGTTTAAATGCACAAACTGTAAACACACTTGCAAGATTTATCTGCAGCCTGTGCCAAGTAAGCATCAGGGCTCAGTTCAGGGAGTCTGAGGCAAGCAGAGAGAATCACAGTCTACATTCTCTCATCCTAACGACTGCCGTGTGCATGGCCACATGGTACAAGAATGGCCATTCATGAGGCATTTATCCTGCTGAAGGGAAAATATCGAATTCATCTGAGAAGCATCTGAGTCACTTCTGAGGGCGTGCATACAATTCTTTGTACTTGGCTAGCCTGGCCAAAGAAGGGGAAAACAATCGATTTTCAGCAACCAGGGGTATGAGCTGTTGTTGCCCAAAGAATCCAGAGCTTACCCATTAGAATGACAGAAAGGTGATATGACGCACTCGTTTAAAATGGACTGTTTAGCCTTGAAAAATCACCTTTACCCCGTGAGCCCTTTCAAACCTTGCAAACCACTGGAGCAAGCCAGGCAACTCGACTGATGCCGAACAAGAGGAGCGAGTGGGCACCAGGAGACACCGGGCACAGGGACCTAGCCTTGACTAGAGGACTCCCGCGGGACAGTGGGGGGCTGGGCACGCGGCATGGATTTAGCACAGGATGTGTGAGGAGGATAACTTCTCCCCAGTTTACATATAGAAAGGACCAAGGGGTCTTCAACTACTTAGCTGCAGAAACAGGGTCTGAAGGTACAGTTATAAGTGGGGGGTTCTCAGTGGCCCAGCTCACCACCTCCCACCCATCACAGGAGCCACGACTCGGCCCCAAGTGTCCTCTCCCAGCCCAACTGGTTTCCTACTTCCTCTAGTTCCTAAGGAACCGTTCTCTAACCACCTTTTGTCACCCCTATGATCCTAAGAGCAGCTTGAAATTTCTCCTTCCTCCTTAAACCCCTCCACCCTCATTCTCATTAGCTGATGTTGCTTTCTATTGCACTAAGTTGAGGCCATCAAACAATATTTCAGCATCCTTTCCTTTGTTTCTAAGCTAGGCAGTGGCCAAGGCATCCTCCTTCCTACCTGCCTCAAGGGAAGAGCTGGCCCTCCTCCTTCCTGATCCTGGGAAGTCCCTCCCCTCTGCTGTGGTGTCTCGGGAACTTCCCGTCACCACTCGGGCATGTCTACCTCTCCGTAAATACCCGCCCTCCGCTGCCCACCCTCACAACGTATATCCTTGCTAAGTGGTGATGTGCTATAAAGTTGATGAAGCTTATATTTCTGGGCCACCCCAACACCTCACCACCACTTAGGTCCCTGGCACACACTGGAGTGATCTTTTAGAAGACAAGCCCAATTGAGCTATACCCTGTAAAATTCTTCAGTGACTCCTCATATGTTTCAGAATAAATGAATAACTGGTTTCCACCCATTCTTCCAGCCTCAACTTCTGTCACTGCCCCACGGCTGGGGGTTGCTGAGAAGTGAAGAGGGTTCTAGGCGGGAGGGGAAGCTAGGCTGCAACCAGAAAGGATTTCTGTGCAAGAATCTGCCAAATAGCCAGAAGAAATCTCAGAAGGAAGAAACGTGAGTCTCCAAGGCTCTAGTAATGTGTTGTGTTTCTGCTTCTTATTCTAAATAAATATTCACTTGGTACCTACCTTTGTATTCAGAGGTTTCTATTATTTTTCTTAAAGAGGGCCCCTCAAGTTATACATGCTTCAGGCACCACGGAACTGGCATTGGCTCCAGTGAACTTGTCCAAGTGTCTCTGACCCTGGAGAGACTATCTGTGGACCTCCCACCCCCTCCAGCTGTACTTCTCTCCTTTCCTCTCTATTTGTCTGAGATGGGCTTTTTGATAGTCTATGCTCTCCATGCCTATTCATTTCAGTCCATTCATTCCTTCGCATGTGCAGTGGGCTGCACTGCAGCCCTCCAACAGACATGCCCACCGGAACCTGCGAATAGGACCTTACGTGGAAAAAGGGTCATGCAGATATAATTAAGGATCTCGAGATGGGACAATCCTGGATTTGGGGTGGACCCTAACCCCAATGACAGATGTCCTTATAAGAAGAGGAGAAGACACAGAGACACAGAGGAGAAGGTAATGTGAAGATGGAGGCAGAGACTGCAGTGGTACATCTACAAGCCAAGGGACACTAAGGCTTGGCAGCAGCCACAGAAGCTCGGAGAGGGGCATGGGATGCGGTATCAGCCCTGCCAACACCTTGACTTTGGACTTCTGGACTTCGGAATTATGAGAGAATAAAGTCCTGTAGCTTTAAGCCTAGTCTGCGGCACTTTGTTATAGCATTGCTAGGAAACTAATACACCATGCCACCAACCAGTGCCTACTTCAACCGCTTCACTGAGGCTGCTCCAGCCGAGGTGACCAGTAATATTGGTTTCGTCAAAATGTCGGTCATTTCTTATCCCTTTTGTCATTTCTGAAGAATCTGACACTCTTATTCTTCCTTCTTAAATACTCACCCACCCTTATCTTCTGCTATTCCTGGTTCTCCTAAGATTGAGAAGCCTGTTCCATTCAGCCTGAACGTGGGCACCTCTTCTCTGCTTGCCCCTTCGATGAAGGGGGCAGGCCTGTCCTTGGCAATCTGCTCTTCTGACTCGGCCCCCAGGGATCCACATTAGCACAAACCATGTGTTGACTCCCAGACCTATGACACTATTCCAAAATTCTCTAAGCTCTAAAGTTAGATATCACCTTGGCTATCCACAGGTACATCAAGCACATCATCTTTTCCCCATATGGCTGCTTCTCACCCAGTATCTTCTGGATTGGCAAATGGCCTCCCCATCCACTTAGCCATCGGGTCAAAAACCCAGGCATCATTCTGAAGTCTCACTCTCGCTCCCGAATCCAATCACACACTGAATCCTAAACAATCTGCTTCCTTAATCTCTAGAATTTAACTCCACGTCTTCATTCATCTACCCCTACCTTAATTTAAGCTCGTTACTCTTTACCTGACCTTCTGTTCTTTGCCTAGCCTCTGTTCTCTCAAAGTGATCTGTCACACTGCTACCCGAGTGAGCTCTGTAAAGACAAGCGCAAATGAGCAATACCCTATAAAACTCTACAATGGCGCCTCATAACTTTCAGAATAAATTAATGAGTGGTTTCCACCTATGCCTCTAGCATCAACTTATATCACCATCCCATGGGTATTCTTCACTTCTTCACCTCTACGGAATGGGTCACAGATCCTTAAACACATCCTGTTGTTACATCCCTCTAAGCCTTACCCAGTGTTACTCCCTCTGCTTGTGGTTTCCTTCCTTGTCTTTGTTTAGCTAAATTCTAATCAATTTTCAAAAGTCAACATTGAAACATCACTTCTCCAGAGTGTTCTCTTTGACCCACAGACTAAATTGCTTTTAATGACAATTACATGTTTTAATTATAAAAGCAATGCATTGTCATTGACAAAAACTTGGAAAACAAAATAAGCATAATCCCACTGACAAGTAATAACTACCAATACCATTTAGTGGAGAGCCCCAAAGTGAACTGGTAATAAAAAGGGAAATCATTGACAGTATATGAAATAGGAAAATGAATTAATACACTTTGAGCTTTGGGAGGATTAGTTAACAAGAATCAAATAAGATGGTGCAAGTGTAGCAGAGAAATGAAGAGAATTTGGCTCGGCAGTTAAAAGAGAATGCTAGTCTAGCCTTGGGGTGAAAAGGTGGTTGTGAGGAGGAGAAAGAAGTTCCAGAAACACGATAAAGGTACCTGGGTATAGAGGACACATGAGTGAGTTGACTCAGTGGCTACAACGTAATTTCAGGAAGGTAATGTGGAGAATGATGGTGCCATAAACAGAAGCGGATAGGAAGAGACGTTAAAAGAACTAATGGATCTGGGAAGGACAGTAAGTTTCTTTGGGAGGCATGGTGAATTGGAGAAATCTGTGGAATTTCGGGGCCATAGAGCTTGAGCTAGAAACTCTAGGACTGGAAGTTGACAAAGAAATAAGAGGCCAAAAGATGTGAGTAACTTCTGCATTCACAAGTAGATCAGATTCACTTGCTCAGCCGGTGTTTCGAGGACCCTCGATGGGGCCCGGCATTGAGGAGTTGCTGTGACACAGCGAGGGCAACACACACGGGACTCCTGCTCTCAGAGAACTCGCCATCTGCTGTGGAAGACAGTCATAAGTCCAACAACCACACAAAGAAATATGCGATTATAAGATGCTATAAGCACAATGCAAGGACATTATGATAGCATGAGGAGAGCTGATTTAGGTGACTTAATTGCAGAAGGCCTCTTGCAGAAGTGACATTAAGCTGAGTAAGAGTAGCCAGGAGCTTAGGTAGAAGGCAGCAGGGACAACACAGTTAAGTGCTGTCACTTTGGCAGAGATGAAAAAGCAGTGAAAAGGCAGATGAGTGCAGGAAGAGCCTGGAAGAGCAAATAAGGATTCTCGATTGCATCATCAATGTGATGAAAAGCCACTGAGGAGTTTCAAGGAGGGGAGACAAGCTTTGATTTCTATTTTAAGACTATCATTTGGGCTGCTCGTGTGAAGAATGAATTTCAGGGGTCAATGGTAGAAGCTTGGAGAACAGAACTGTAGGCTACTGGTGTAGATTAGGCAAGAGCTGATGGAAGCTTAGACTAGGAGAGAAGTCAGTGAGATGGAAAGAAATGGTGGATTCAAAATAAAATTTAGAGGTAGAATTGATAAGACATGGCAATGGATTAGATATGTGGGTTGAGAGGGAAGATCAAGAATTATTCCAAAGTTTTGGGGTGTAGAACTGGAGGCCATTTCCTAGAGCAGGGATAAAAGCAAAAGAAACTGGTTTGAGAAGCAAGATCAAGGCTGGCCTTTGAGGGTGTTGATTTGAATTGCCTGGAGCACCTGGCACTTGGTAGGCGGCCACGCTGTTGATTGGCTACGACACGGCTGGTTTTGTTATGAATACAAGAATTGGATACATGGAATAATGGAACACTGTTTTTTAAAGAAAATTTCAGTTCTCAGAAGAATGAAGTGGAATCTTGCCCTCGTTCAACAACCTGGCCCGATACCCCTGATCATCTCCGTCCATGACAAGCTTCTGGGACCCCAGTCACACCATTACAGCTCTGCAAAAGCCACTCTGGAAAATCCCCTGGAAGGTATTCATGCCAATTTTTTCAGGAAATAAGTCAATATTCTTTCCCAAAGACCCAAACATCAATTAATTTTGCAAGAAAGCTCAGCCAACCTTCCAGAGCAACAGTTCTGAAAGTGTGGTCCTGGGGCCAGCAGCCCCAGCCTCACTCGGGAACTTGTTAAGATCCTAATTCCTGCCCCCACCCCAGTCCTACTGATCCAGGAACCCTGGGGCTAGGGCCCAGCACCCTTTAACACCCCGGGTGCCTCAGATGCTCTTTCAGGCTGCGGAATCACAAGTCAAGCATTGCCATCTTCGGCTTTTACATGGGTAACAGTCACAGCACTTTAGTCAAGTAAAACGTGACCTCAATTTTACAAACGTCCTTTAAAAGGGTATCGTACATTACAAGTAGCAAAAGTACGTAAGTGGACCCTCTCTGTGGAGAGTGGGCATGGCTCATCCTTGACCCAGGGACACGGGGAGCGGGTGTGGCTTACCTGGCAGATGCCACTGATGCACATGTCCAGGGAGTGCGCGTTGCACCGCGTCCCATCCAGCACCTTAGGGGCCAGCTCCACCACCAAGTTCTGTCCCCGCGCGTGACACTTGAGCGCACAAGGGGCAGCTGGGTCGTTATACCGCGGAAGCCACTCGTAGTAACGCCCCTGATACTGGACGTCGTTGTAGGCCGAGCACTGCTGGGCTCTGAAGTCCTCGGCGTCGGCAGGGCAGTCCTGGAGGGAGAGAGGAGGGACCAGGCACACGTCACGCGGGGAGGCGAGGCGAGTCCAGGCTGAAGGAGTTTGCCAGACTCCTACTAGACCAGATCCCCCACCCCACAGCCTCTCTCCTGGGAGGGGCCTCTTTCCTTCCTGTCTTTGTTTTCATTTTTTATATTCAAAGCTGAACTATAGGCCAAGAGTGATCCACACGGAGGATCACTTCATTTATTCTAATCACTCTTCCATCGGGGCAGATTTTTTTTTTTTTTTTCCCAGATAATTAAAGCTGACACTATTTGGGTACCAAATTTTGCTCTATTTTACCCATCTTGCATATTCATTTTCAAATGCATGACACATTCCCATTCCTTTTGAAACAAGGGGAACTGGATGCTTTAAATTTTTTCCAGGTGAGCCAAGGACTTCACAGGGAATAGTATCACTCACACCTTCAGGTGCCATTTCAACGTGAAAGCCGATAGCCCCTATTTTAAAGGGCCCCAGGCTGCTGGGCTTTGCTGCGGATTTTTTAGGCATTTGCCTTTTCCCCCTTGCTGTCTGCCCCCCTGCCATCACACTGGTACCAAGTGCTGCCTTCAGTTGGCTGGAGAGTGGAAAGCAGATAATCGACCTTGTTCAAATTCTGTCTAAAACAAAAGCAAATAAGTTCTGAGTAAAAGCTCTAGGGAGCTCTCGTTTTTTTTTTTTGTTTTTTTTTTTTTTTTTTTTTTTTTTAAAGATTTTATTTTTTTATTCATTTATCCCCCCCTTGCTGCTTGTGCTCGCTGGGTCAGCTAACCACGCCGTGCAGGCGGGCTTTGCCTTCACCAGGAGGCCCCGGGAACCGAACCCGGGGCCTCCCATATGGTAAACGGGAGCCCTACTGATTGAGCCACAGCCGCTTCCCTTCTCGTTTAATAATAGTAAAACGTGTTTGTACAATCTTGATGATTCAGGCTTCTTTTACTAAATCACTGATTCCTCCCACCAGATATTTCTGAAGCATTAAAGTTGCTGGATGACAAAAACGTTGCTTTACTGTTCAAAATCTACTTTTGGTATGCACACTTCTTAATTAGAGAAAGCAGATACAGAAAAGGAAATATATTATTTTATATTTTTTCTTATTAAGAAGTAATAAATTTTCATTGTAAAACTTCAGGAAATACTTTCTATTTTTTAAAAAAGAATAAATAACAGAGATTCTTGGACTTAAATCTTTGCACAAATCCTTGATTATTTCCCAAGGAAAAGCTTCTGGAAATAAAATTTCTGAGTCAAAAAGTATATGTGCTTTATGAGCTTTTCAAAATATTTCCAAATCACCCTCCAGAAAGGTATTATTATTATTATCATCAGGTTACACGAGTGTCCCTTTCACAACAGCTCTGCCAAGTTTGGATATTATAATTTTCTAAAATGTTTGCCAATCACAAGTGTTAAATAGAATGACATTGTTTTAATGTGCATTCCCTTCTTATTATTTAGGTTTAGTATCTTCTCACATATATTGGCTTTGTGTATTAATTCTTTTAAAATTTTTGGGTTTGTATCCTTTATTCATTTATCTTTTAGCATGTTGGTCTTTTTATTATTTTTAGAGATAAAACTGATAAACTTCATAGCAAAGTTATCAACACTTTATGTTTGTGTTGGAGACATTTTCTCCACTTAATTTCAGTTTTGGTCTTTCCTGAAGTCAAGAAGCTTTGCATTTTTATGCAGTCAAGTCTTTTTAATATTTCTATTTACGATTTCTTTCTTTATTAATGGGCTTAAAAAGGCTTTTCCCACCCTGCTCTGAGAACAGATAAATATTTAGGTGTATTTTTCTAGCTCCTTAATAGTTTAGCAATCATGTTTCACTTTATTATATTTGGAATTCATTTTGATGTATGGTGTGAGGTAGAAATCTAACTTTGTTTTTTCCAAAAATAGCTATTAATAAATTATTCAGCCAAGATTTTAAAATACAATTTCTTCCATTCCTCCCCTTTTTACTACTTGACTTTTGTGTTTTACCACATTTATGCTTTTGGCCTTTATAAACTGTCTCAAATCCTTGTTGGAAGAAGGAAGGAATAAATATAATATAATAAGTAAATAAACTTTCCTCTGGAATTAGTTATAATATTTGGCTCCGAGTCATGCCAAAACTCTACACTGCATCCACATTTTGTTCTCTTAACAAGATTAAACCTGAACCCAGACCACACTTATAGAAGCAACAGTCAAACTGAAGGCTGAAGCTGGACCCCTTTTCTCTCCTGGAATGAGGACTGTGCCCTACATCTGGACATAGGGAAGATCATAGGGAATAGGAGGTAAAATTATATTGCCTCCACTGCACTCAGCCATGGCCAGTTTTCTCCATATCTGACTCTTTGGAACCAAAATTAAAGAGTAGAAGAGAGATGGGTGCAAGCAACTTCCCTTGCATTAGGCTCCCTAACCTGGCTGGCTGACTCATCTGCCCTAAAACCTATAAACCAATGAAGTTTTACAAAACTAGCAAGATGTAAATCTACAGAAGACAGCGTATGATGCCAGCATCACCGTAGCTGTCTTTGCCGCAAGGGGGGCTGGGTTTGTTCGCGTGACCCCAGCTTCCTTGGCCACGGCTTGGCAAACACCTGATCCACGTCAGGTCAATCTTTCCCAGAATTTAGAATTGCAACAAAAGATTCCGTTGGCCTATCTGCTGGCTGGAGCTGGGAAGTCACATCCATCTGGGGTTGGGGTGGCCATTTTTAAAATAAGATCCAGGTTGAAGCAAAGCAAGTCAGTTCCTGCAGCAAGAGAAGAATGAATTTGGCCTGGAGGGATCAGGACAGATGGGAAACCACACATTTCAAGAGAAGGAATGAGTAATGGTTTTCTCACTTTCTGATTCCTGGGACCAGGCCCCAAGGCCCACTTACATTTAAATTCCATTAAATACCTACATATCCACCCACAAGTCCCATTTTTCTCAAGCTAATGTGAGTGGGCAACTATTCCTAGCAAATGACCCCTGATTAAGACAGCCTTATGGCTCCATAACGCCTTCTAGTTTTCCAGGGATGTCCACGGACATTCTCTTTTCCCCAGCACCCTCTGAGCTAGGTAGGTCAGGGTTTCCATTACCCTCATTTTATAAATGGAGAAAACTGTGATCTCAAAAGTCTTTAGTCACTAGCCCAAAGACACACAAGGACTGATTCCAAAATGAGCAAGCATTCCATTACATGATCCTGCTTTCTAGGAATCTCGGGGACATTTGACTACTTATAGTAAACGCTTTCATCTACTTGGCAGTCTTCCCACATCAACACCAAGCCTGCTTACTCTGAGTCAGCTGGGTCTCACGCCCTGAATCAACACATTCTAGGGACTCGTGTGCCTTAAAGAGGCCAGCTGATATCTAGGAAGCTGGAATGCTAAACGTTCTTCTGCTTTCCTTTTCCTAAGAAGCATTTCTTCATATTAATTATATTCAAGATAACACTTACTTGTTAAATATACTTTATGGACCTTGCCCTAGGTTGGATGCTGCAGAGAACACAAAAGAAGAATATAATCCACTACGGCCCCTTGTTGGGCTTACCGTATAGGAGATGTAGCATTTACATGCACAAAACACGTAGAAAGAGTGTGTGTTATTGTTTGTATTTGTAGACGTACGGTAAGACTTTGAAATGAAGAAAATTGTTATCCAAGACTTAAACAATAAAGTCGATTAAAGAGAATTAATAAAGAAAGCGTAGTTCCTAGGTCAGCAAAACTTGACTCTAACCTGACAGAGGTAATTAAACTATCTAAAGAAGAAATGTGTCATACAGGAGGGAGAACAGGGGGCTAGCATGGGAAATGCAAAAGAAGAAAAATGGGGAAAGGAGAAGGAAGGAGGAAGAAAGAGGAAAAGGAGGAAGAGGAGAGGAGGAGGAGAGAAAGAAGAAGAGAAGAGGAGGAGGAGGAGGGAAAGAAGAAAAGAAGAAGAGGAAGAGGGAAAGAAGAAAGAGGAGAAGGGGAGGAGGAGGAGGGAATGAAGAAGAAGAAAGAGGAAGAGGAGGAGGAGGAAGCGGCAGCCACCAGGTGACAGTCAGCAGCCATTCAAAGACTTATTCCAAAGACAGGATCTCCTTCTCCTCCTTAAACCACAAGGACACATAAACTGTGGAGATAACTGAAAGAGAGAAGCCCAAATGGGAAGAGTATCTAATAAACTGAGTATTTTTTATTTGAGAGAGACAGATCATTAGCTAAGAGACAATTTATATAATTATAGATATACTTATGTAATTGAATTAAACATTGAGTTATCACCCCTCCCCAGACAACCAGCATATGGGGGGCTCAGGAGAAATACTGATTTTGTTATAAGCAAAATTTAAAATTTTTATTTATCTCAATATCCAAGTTGCAGTATGGCTTAAACTTTGTGATTTTTCATATAGAACAAATACCAACTTTTTCTAGCAGAAAAAGAAAAATTATTGTAGGTGGCCATTATAAGTTAGAGTTAGAAAATAAGACATCGCAGAAAAGTAAAATTTCAGATAGGATTCAAAAGACGGAGTACTGTGACTAGGGCAAGATATGAGAAGTAGCATAAGCAAAAAAGTACCAGCAGGAATAAATTAATATCTACGAGTCAGTGCACAGCCCGGTCTGGAAAGGGTGAAAGTTGTGAAATAGATAAGAGAGAAAGAAATCTAGCCCACCCATGGAGGTCCTTAAATACAAGTGAGATGAATTAAAAGCAGTAAGGACCCAGAGAGGAGAGTGATACAGAAAAGGTGGCATTTTAGGAGGATCAATGTAACAGTGCAATGGCCTAAAGGGAGAGGGAGCGGGGGGTTAGAGACAGGAGGGCAGGAGCAGTGGCAATGGAAAAGTGGCAGGAAGGCTCCTTCAAGGGCCACGGCACAGGTCCCTCCATGGAAAGCTGTCACGGAATTCACTATGCTCATTTAAGTGTAAGTTCCTGCTGCAAATATGCTCTTACCAAGCTGTGACGTACTAATAAAAAAACAACAAAAACCACTTTCCCTTTGTTCTCTTCCAGCATCACCTTTAATTCCAGAAGACTTGGTATAAAAATACAAGTAGTTGGTGAGTTCGGGAATTAGAGCTCCGTGCTGACATGCATTGCATGCACAGAAACTCCCAGTTCCCTGGACAGGCTCCTGATAAGGAAACTTTCTGCCCAGGCCTCAGGGGCCAGGCCTGGATGTAAGGGTGTCTGCTGACGCTGACAGGAGGGTTTTATCTGAAGCCGGCTCTTCGCTGGGACCCACAGCCCTGCACACAGGTATGCTCTGTTCCATCTTTAAGGCCCGGTGCCGCTGTCAGAGCGCACCCAGGGCCGGCCAGAGAGCCGCAGGCTGCCTTCCCGGGGACGGCCACGCGTCCTGTCTGCTGGGCCCTGCGGAGCCTGGCTTCCTGCCCACCACGAGTGCCCCTGGACCGCACAATGCGGCAGCATCCAGAGCTAGAAAGAAAAGGGCCTTCACTCTTTCCTGGAGCGCCCGCAGCCCACTCCTTCTAGAGCTTACAGTGCCGGGGCGGGCAGGGGTCCGACCCTCACCCCTGGACCGTGGCGGCCTGCGGGACTTCGCTGCAGACACTTCCCTGCAGCTGCCCCTCCATGGCCTCCTTCCCTGCTCTGCCCTGACCTCTGTCTCCTGCCACCTGAGATACTCGAAGCCCTGTCCTACTGGGGGTGGCGTTTCCTCAGCGGAATCTGAAAGCGCAACGACCCTCCGGTGGCTTGGCTGTTTGTGTGCTCCTGAGCTGGTAAGTCACCTGCGGCCCGGTGTCGTTTCATTATCTTTGCACACTCACTTCCAAGAAGCAGTACAGTGTGTCAGGGCACGCTTGGAGCCTAAAGGCCGGTGTAAACTGCAGCTCTACCTACCAGCTCCGGGCCTCGGACAGGGTATGTCACTTAAAGAACTTAAGCCTCCTCATTTGCAGAAATGGAGGTAAAAACTATACCTACTTCATAGGGATATTGTGAGGACAAAACCGGTTTACTCATGAAAACGTGCAAAGTCACTTAGACCAGTGCCTAGCATTTCGTATTAAATGTGAACTCTTCTTCTTGTATTCTTATTCTCTATATCTTCGTGATTTTTAATTTCAGTTAATAGCTGGAAAGCTCACACACACAGAAGACGTGGCCCACGGCCCTGAGGCTGAGAGCTGGGGGTGGAAGCACTAGCCACCTCCGGAAGGACATCAAATGCGAGGCCTCGGGGGCTCAGCCGCGGTGGCCCCTGCTTCTTGGTACAGGAGGCTCCCCTACGGGAAACTGTGCTTGGCCAAGGGAAGGGGACTAGAAAGCCTCGCAGTCCCAGCAGACGGGGCTCCCAGCGCCCCAGAAGTTTAGAGGTCAGCACCGTTGAGTCCCAAAGCAAGTTTCCCACAGAAGAACTCATCGCCTTGTACTCACTACAGGCAGCTTCCTTCAGCGGAGGGGGCAACCAGCCCCGTTTCCAAGGAAAGGGGCACTGCCTACGGAACGGGCACAGCCAGTTCTCCTTAAGGCCATGGAATGGCGGCGAGAAGCCACAGCAGGGGTGCCCTGGCCAGCACCCAGGTAGTCGCTCCACTGGAGCAGGCTGCAGACCGGTCCCCACTCTGACCACCCTGGGGGAGGCAGGGGTGGAGATTTCAAGAAAAATGATTCTGAATTTGCAATTAATAAAGCAGAAGTGGCTCAAGGAATTATATGAAGGAAAAAACTTTAAACGCGCCCATATATGCATCCCGAGTCCACGGAACGGGTCATCGTGGCTACATCTGCTACGTCACGTGACACCTTTGCACCATGTCCACAGTACATTCCCACCAGAGCCAGAGTTTCCTGGCCTGTAGAAGAACTGGGGCCGCATGCAGCCACCTCTCGGCTGCCAGAGCTTAGGCACACACAGCTGCAGACACCGTGGCATGTGGGGCAGGGGGTGCCCCAAGCTCTTTGCCTGTAAAAAGACCTGCCACAGACCTCCCTTTATTCCCTATAAGGGAATTCCGTTAGAAACTCTGAATTTGGAGTGGTAAACATAGCAATTAATCCCATATTTTTCTCTTCTGAAATCTCTCTAAGGACTTGACCTCCAAAAACTAGGAAAGGGCAGTCTTGACATTGCCTCTTCCTTCAAAGCATCTATTTCTCACCAGCCTAATGATGGTAGATTCCGCAGTATCCTCCCAAAGGGGCCATCAGTTAGAGTCCACAGACAACCCCGAGACCCTGAGCCTCAACTCCTAACCATTGCACCTTTTAGTAGATTATATTTTCTCTCTACACAGTATGACACAAGAGTCCTAGATCCTCCCACCACCCGCGTGGAGTTAGCAAGGGAAGGATGGCATGCCCACGGTGAAGTACTGGGATGAAACCCCTTGATCTGGGCACTTAAAAATGAATCCCCCGAAATAGTTTCACGGAGTATTGCTGGGTAGCATGTATTTTGTAATTTTTTCTTGAATGACTGGAAGGAACTTGCCAAATATCCCAGAGGAGACTTGAGCTGTGACGGGCAGAACAGCCCCTCGAGATGCCTCCCTCTTGATCTCAGAACCCGCAAACATGCTACGTCAGATAAAAGGGAATTTGCAGATGTGAGTCAGGCCAAGGACCTCAGGATGGGAACGTGGTCCTGGATTATCCAGGTGGGAGAGACTTCCCCAGCTCTGTTGAGAGGTAGGTAGATGCGAGGATGGAGGAATGGTCAGAGAAGCTGCACTGCTGGCTCGGAAGGTGGAGAGAGGGGCCAGAAGCCAAGGAATGGGGGCAGCCTCTAGAAGCCGGAAAAGGCAAGGGCTTCCAGAAAGGAATCTAGCCCAGTGAGACCCATGTCAGACTTCTGACCTACATGACTGGAAGAAAATACTTCTGCATTGTTTTAAGCCACTAAGTGTGTGTGATTTGTTACAGCAACAAAAGCAGTAGAGTCTAAAAGCCTCATGATAAAACCCTCGGCCTGCTAACAGCGTCACATGCTAGCCTAGGAAGGATGCTGGACCCTGTTCTAAATGCCCGCCTTTTCCACGCCGCTGCTGCCACCTTGACTTCCAGCTCCTCTAATAAGTGCTTGTGCATGCCGGTGTCTCTCAAGTCCTCTGCCTTCCACCCTTTCACAGGATACGCAAAACCCGTTTGCCTTGTCTCCCCAAATTCCTCCTGCTACATGGCCAACACAAATCCAACCACCTCAGGGCTGGGTGACACTGGAGTTTGAAGCCCCAATAACTAAGGTCCTTTTTGCCACCCAAGGTTGGAACCAATGGAGAAATAAAGATGAAAATGCCAGCCTAATCACTGATAAAATGCACTTGAGCTCTGCAGTCAACAGGCCTTGCCACTACTGCCTTACTCTCCACTCCCCCAGAGTAGACCTCTAGGGCTGTCCCCCGAGAAGAAGTTGGGGTCCACAGGGCAGAGACACTTATGCAAGATTGTTGTCTACCTCTGGCCCAGGACAGAGAAGGAAGAAAAGGGGGCAAAGGCCCCGTAAGTGACTCTTTTAAAACAAATGAGTTAGGGTCACTTGAGAAAAGTGGATCCAAAAAGTGACTCTCATTCAGATGAGCGGGGAGCATCTCCCCCCGAGCTCTGTCACTCTGATTTGGGGACGTAGCACTAATGAGAGACAGGAAAATGGCATTCGTTCTTTCTGATGCTTATTTTGCATTTTCGGAGTTGCAAAGTAAAATATTTGAGTTTTGTTTTTTAAGGTTGACTGACGTAGGATCAGAGTGAGGGTTTACAAATCCTTCCTTACGTGTGATTTCCTTCTGAGTCGCCTCTATTCTCAACGCTTTTTGTGGTGGTCACTACAGGCGGCTTAAAAGCACCCGACAGCACTAGGGCAGTTCACATCATACTCTCCCTGTGTGACCTTCTGAAAAGAATTTACCTCCCTCGACCTCAGCTCCACGGTCTGCAGAGGAGATAACCACACCTGGCAGGGAAAGGGTCAGGTAAGATAAGGACACGAAAGCACTTTGAACTCTGGAGGAGTTTACAGGTATTAAGTATTGTTTTTATGGATTCAGGAATTATTAAATACTTACCAAATTAGGTCATAAATGAGAAATGGCCTAAAAAGGCAGTATACATGGAAGGCATTAGATATATAAAGCCTGTTGTCAATTAAACAAATATTCAAATTTTCCACTACGGGCACCAAGAGACCATGAGCTTTATAGTGCACATTTTAATGTTATAACTTAAAACATGAACATATTTTATTGGGTTATATATTTTTATTATCAGACTTACATTATTGCTGCATGTCTTGTATCGAATATTCTGGCCTTCACAATTCCTAATCAAGTAAAAAAAATAAAAAAAAAAAGAATGATTTCATGGAAGTGGCAAGCATCACAGAAAAGCAGAACAAGACATCAGTTTCCCATAAAACTTTTACTAGCGCACATTACCTCAAAGAATCAAAGTTTAAATTATAAGAAATAACCCTCAAGGATCAGGAGGTCAAAATCATGGAATAGTATCGCATTAAATAGAAAATGAATTCCTTAGTTGATTTAATGTATAATATTAATCCCACACATTTTTTACTCCAAGGTTCACAAAAACCACTGAAATTAATGTATAATGTGTGTTTGTGCATATGTGTACTTATTTTTTTTTTTTCCTGTGAGGAAGATGAGAAAGCTACTAGCAGAAGCATTTCTGTGGTATTTTTCTACAGGGCCTACTGGCTTTTTCTTCCCTGCAAAGCCAAGTTAGCTGGGCATTCGCTGGCCTCCTTCCCTAATGGGTATACTGTCCCTGTAAAGGAGTTTGCTGGAGGCAGTGCTTCCACTTTATTTCAGTTACTGGCCGTACTAAATGGATGCTAGGAACAAGTATGTGGGCTGCCTTCTTGGGACGCCGTCAGGCCCTAAAGTCCTATAGAGGCTCGAGAGTCCTCCCTGAGGGGCGCCAGCAGTCCCCTCCCCTCCAGCCACTTGCTCTGGAAGCCTGCACTTTCTTTTCCAGGCAGACCCCTGCATGGTGCGTTCTGAATCTCCATCTGGGAGGCACTTTTCTCAGTCCAGTACCCGCAGCTCTATATTTCACATAAACTCCTTAAAGATAATCTGATCCCACGTTTTCAACTGAGTTACATATTCTTTTCCCTCTTTGTGTGATAATCTGATCCCAAGTTTTTGATGGAGTTACATATTCTTTTTTTTTTTTTCTCATTAATACATCAGTTTATTAGATGTTTTGATAAAGTAAAACTTCATAGTGAAAATAATGTATTAGAAACAGCTTTTTACAGGCTTTTTTATGATATGCTTACAAAATGACAGACACAGGCAAAAACATCCTAAATAATGATAATGCAATGAATAAAAGTATCCCGTGAGTAAAGCTGAATACTGCAGAGACAGAATAACTATTTAAAGCCACATTTTTTTAAAAATTATTATTATTATTTTATTTTGTCTGGGCATAGCTAGGACAAAGGATTAAATCCTGAGAATTAACCCCACAGTGTCAGAGGGTTAGTTGAATGAAAGTTTGCTCAAACGTTCAGTCTAATAGAGAAGAACCAAATAAAGAAAATTGCTTAATATATGTGTGTATAAAATGTCATATAATATATACTATCGTTGCAAATGTGTTTTCTTTGTTTGAAACTTGGAAACATAGTGACATTATTTCGAGGAGATGTGGTAGAAAATCCCTAGGGCTTCAATGCTTTGAAGCAAGAAGTTTAAACCCTTACATTATCACAGAAATCTGCTGAGCATCCCCTGCAGCTCAGCCCCCTCCTGCATGGGGAAGTTTGTGTCTGGGCTCACAACTGACTACCTCTCACTGGGTCTCCTGCACAGTGATACACAGCTGTGTCCTCAGCAGTCGTGGAGCTCAGCTGCACAGAGAACTGGTTCTTGGATGTGTCTCTCGAGGTCTGGAGCCAAGCCTGGAGGGGTGGATTGTAGCTAGTGCTACAGTGAATATACCTTCATAGCATATTACTGAGAAACACTGCAGCCCTTTCCCTGGTTGTGATGGAGAATCCAGAGACAGAGCAGGTGAGGGACAGGGTCTGTGAGGGATTCACCAGGACAGGTCCTGACTCCTGCAGCTCAACCTGGGACAGGGCACCTTCTCTTTTTTGGAAACTTTTCTATTTCTTGATTCACCAGCCGCAGAGCGTGCCTGAAGGAGGGGTCCAAGGAATCCTTCTCCGCTATGAGCTGGGGCAAGTACTGCTCCATGCTCGCCCACGGTCTTGACCCGGGACGCCAACTCTAGGCGGCTGGCGGCAGCCCATGACCCCGACTCCACCCGCGGCCCCAGCGGCGCGACCCGGAGCTGCGGGACAAGCCAGGCGCTGGTGGCCTCTGGAGTTAAATATTCTTTTCCTCTTTGTGTTCTCTTGGTCAATTCAATGGCAATTTCGGAGGGATGAAAACATACACAGGCTCAAACACATAAGCTTACATCTTAAATAAATCCACTCTGAACTGTTTTGAAATATTTAGTCTTGTAAGAACAGAAAAGTTTAAACACTGGATCTGAGGAGGACACTGCTGATATGATCTAAATATAATAAATGACTGAGCCTATTTCAGCAACATACAACTCATCACAAGTAATTTATGTAATTTTGATGATGCTATTTTTATTGATTAAAAAAAACAGTAAGTAAAAACTAGTGAAGTACCAATAAGTATAAAGGGGGAAATTAATCACCCAGAAGCCCATCACCAAAGAACTTCACTCAATATTTTGGCATTTTACTTTCCAGTGATTCTGCCATGATTTACTTTTTTACAGAGTTGAAATCATACTGTCTATTCAACTTTGTTATTTTGTTTTAGTTTTAATCTAATATTATAAGCATTTTCCCATTTCATTAATAATACTTTGGAAAAATATTTTAATGACTACGTAATAGTCCATTTTACAGACTTTACAATTTAAATACAAGTAAAATTCACTCTTTGAGGGGGAGATATGCAATTTTATGAATTCTGACAAAGCCATAGTCATGTAACCACTACATGAAAATAAGGAACAGTTCCATCAACCCCCAAAATTCACTCAAGTTGCCCCTTTGTAGTTAATCTCTTCCAATTCTCAGGCTCTGATAACCGAATTTTTTTCTGTTCCTATAATTTTGCCTTTTCCAGAGTGTCATGTAAATGCACAGTATGTAGCTTTTAGTCTGAACTTCTTTCACGTAACATTGTTGGCATGTTATCAGTACTTTGTTCCTTTTTTATTGCCAAGTAGTAGTGACATGTGACTTGTGGCCAGCTTTTGCCAGTTATGAACAAAATTGCTATAAACACTCACATACAGATTTTTGTGTGAACATAAGTTTCCATTTCTCTTAGGTAAATACTTAGAAGTAGGAATGCTGAGTCCATTTCTTTTTATATAATAATGCTTTGCTAAACAGCCTTATGTGTTCATCTATGTTCACCTTTCCATAACTTATTTAGGATACATATCTAGAAATGGAAACAAAAGTCAGACCTTTAATAACAGGACTTTTTCATTAATGAATCTTTAACTCTGGGTTGGCTAAGTATTATTTGATTGTTTTTTCAAGAAGGGCATATGGCTGGCAAATGAATGAAATTGTGTTCACATAGAAAAGGCAATGCAGCAAGACATAATATTATTTTTCTCTTAATCCTTTTTCCTCAAAATTATAGACATGCTTCATTGGCTTCTGGCATTTAGACTTGCAGAGGCCAAGTCTGATTTTTATTCTTTTGTATGTGAGCTTTATTCTTCTGCTAGGAAGCTCACAGTTGAGTTTTGTTTTTGTTTTTTTTAATATTTGAAGTAAAAATTGTTGTCAGGATGTAACTAGTTGTGTGTTTCTTTTCACTGATTTGCCTGAAAATGGTGAGCCCTTTCAATTTGAATACTCAGGTTTTTTGATTTCCAGTTCTGCAGATTATTCTCAGACTATGATTTTGACTATAGCTTTTGCTCCAGGAATTCCGGTAATTCTTAGGTTAGAACACCATCTCTATGCAACTATTCTTTCCTTATCATGCTACCCATGATTTCCTCATCTCATTCTTTGATCTCTTCTTCAGCTACAAAAAATCTACAGATATTCCTCCACAATTCTTTCCCTCCCCCCACCCTTTTTTTTTTCTTTACAATCCTTCAGAATCTCACCCTTCTCCATTTACAACTTTAACCATTCTCACCTTATGCTTTCTGTTTCCAATTGCAACAAGTACTTCTAGTCTCATATTTTCTGTTCTCTGGGAGGTGTGATCCCTAATTGGATTTAGAAGGGGTTTATGGGAGAAGGAAGTTCTGGGGCACAAAGAACAGCATTAAGCTTTATAGCTGCCTCCAGAAGCATCACCTAAACAGTAGAGTTAAATTTCTGAAGTAGAATACGACAGTGAGTCCAACTAGTTTCCCCTTTTTAATACTGTTCTCTTGACTTGTTATTTAGAACATCTTCCCAGATTATTGCAATAGATTGATTCAGTCTTAGAATTTTAAAATGCTATATATTTCCATTTGTAAAAGTTGTCACAGGCATATTACTCCCAACTTTATTAAAATATTGATGGGGTTACATCAGAATTTTAGACATTCAAGAAGCATCAAACTAAGAAGCTGGCAGGAAAAATGTAATAGGGTGGAACTAGTTCTCTCTTGGTCAAAGGGAAATGATTCCTTTTCTGGGAAACAACAGCTATGCCAATGGACAAGGTCAATGCAACCATTTACTTACATGACTTATCTCCTTTTGATTTTTATGTGGAGAAAAGAAGAAAATAAATAACCAGAAAGATGAAAGTCTCATTTAAATCATGCTACTTATTTTGGAGAAGTTCCAATTGAGGAATGCACCCAATAGACTAGGGAAGTGATAACCAAAAGTGTTTTGTGCCAAAACTGACCTAGAAGTCCTAAAAAAAAAAAAAAAAGATTTGTTTCTGAGTGAAAGGACACAGGTAAATTACAAAGACACCATTTAAGAGTTATGTGAATGGACCAAAATACAGGAATACTAAAACAGTTGAAACTTATAAAGAATGGTATTTTCTTTAAAAAGTGTTCTAGAACTTTAGAAATAATTTTTCAGATGCATTTAGTCATTGTTTTATTTCAGCTGTTTTGCATTTTACAACACTATTTTTGTCAAAAGAAACTGAAAACTAAAAGGAAAGAACATAGCAATTAAAGGTAGCTTATGCCTGCGCCTCAGGCCCACTGTGTGCAGTCTACACTCCACCGCCATCTTCTCTGCCCCAGTGTAAGCAGAGCGCCCAGGAGGCACTCACTTGCTTCTCAAGGGTTGACTCTAAAACTCCAAACCTAAAAAGTAACTATATCTCTACTACAAATCGCTCGACAACTGCAGCAAAGTGCTGATGTGTAAGTTCATTGAGGGTGGTGGGCCACACTGTGGGAGATGTTTGTGTGGGATGTGGTGGGAGGTGTGGGAGGTGGGCAACATGGGAATCCCAGTGGGTTCCGTGTAATATTTTGGGTAATCTAAGCACCTCTTAAAATATATGTATATATATATATATATATAAATAACATTTTTGTAAGCAAATACACATATATGCATATATATTTATATATCATTTTGCAAATGTTTGTATGTATTGTGAAAATTTTGATTTTTACCCATAATAAAAAAAAAAAAAAAAAAAAAAAAA
>JAKSZT010053832.1:632444-777885 GCA_026826555.1 Tolypeutes matacus
AAAAAAAAAAAAAAAAAAAAAAAAAAAAAGAGAGAGAGAGAGAGAGCACTGTATTTCAAGAATTCTCCAAATATATAAACTGCCATTTTAGATTCATTCTTTCTTCAACAAATTGTTAGGACAATCTTCCTATGTACCAGGAGGTGGCTGCAAAGATGTAGAGAGATGATCCCTAAATTCCCTTTACAAGGCAGTAGTAAGGTTTTGTTTTTTGGTGGTTGTTTTTTACCCAAGCATCTGGCTCACATCTTTAACATTCTATTTCACTTTGTCCAAACTAACACACACTAAACCCGCTGACCGGCCTCTATTGATGTGGCATGCTTTGCTTACAATTTAGTATGAAAATGAATGACCACTTTATGAAACAGGCATAAAATGAAATGCAAGTTATTTTAAAGTTAAGGACATCGGAGTCCTAATTCCCCAAGCAGGAACCTGCCAGCTTATTCTGGAAATAGTTCCTTTGGCCTGAAGCAACAGCTGCAGAAACATTACTTCCAAGTTTTTAAATTTCGTTCTAATTATTATATGCAAAAGCTAATGGTTATCAGGAGTGTACGAAAATTCAAGAACATCATTTCACAATTATGTATTTTGTATCCATTACAACATTCATAACACCTGAAATCAAAGATTTTTGAACTCATAAATTTATGAATATATTAAAAACATATGTTGAATTCCACATGAGAATACATTTAAAATATTAATAAAATTTCCCTGGGGTTTATAGCAACTAAAATTTATTACATTCATTTGATAATATATTGAATGGCTAGCATCTTAAAGACTTAGGGGCATGTGTTTTGAAGCATAAAAATATATTAATTTTTAAAATAGTAGTTAACTTAAAGCTGTGTTTGCCATGGTTGGCACTTGACTGGAATATCAAGTTACAAACTTCTGCAAGAGAAGGAGACATTCTGGCTGGCGCAAGGTTTGCAGTACAAATGAACTGACTGTGTATTTAAATGTAATCAAATTCTGAAATAACTTTACCCACAAAGAAATAAATAAGCAAAATAGCTACATTCATCCCTTTCCCAGAATGATGAATTTAAAGGAGCACAGTGATAAAAGAAAAGGCCCTGAAATGCATTCTAAAGCTCTGGGATGGTCTTGGCTTGGTTTTATGTGAAACCACCTCCAGAGTCTTCTCCCAAGAAAAATGGACGAGAAGGGCTCAATATTCATGAAGACTTAATAAGTCCCTGAGGCTGTTTGGGGATAAAGGGATTTGATCAGCTTTCCAATGGAAGAAGGTTTCCTTCTGAATCACCTCGGGGTACTCCAGAAATGAGAGGGAAAGCTCTAAATATGGGAGTGGGTTGGGAATGACTAGGGTGGGGAGCAGGGACCAGTGAACCCTTCTTTGGAAGGCATCTGATTCCACTTTTATGCAGAGAAAAGATGCTCCTTATCAGACTTGGAACAAGCAGGCACCGTGCCAGAAAGCAGGCCAAAAACAGGCACGTGGCGCTGTGCGTTTAACTTATCGCAACTACCGCAGAACACACCACTCCCTTGCTTAATACTTGGTTTAGGATGTTTTCTTGCCTCAAATATTTGTTTAAATTAGATAAATTCAGGTAGCAGGTAAATCTGGAGATCCTCGGGCCTAAAGGCCAATTTCAGAATATAGGCTAAGATTCGTACGTAAGTAGGAAAAAGTCAAGCAAGTACTTTAGAAATAGGGGCCAGAAATACAGTAGTAATGTTTTGGATAAAATTATATGTGTGTTCTTACCATTATTTTATAATGGAATGTTTTAAGCCCACAAATAAAGTAAGGAGAATGATACAAACTCACGTACTCACCAGTAAGCTTCATTGTTTCTTAAGTTTTCCTTGGATTTAGTTTTAGGAAAAATGTCATTACAAATATGGTTGAAGCCACCTGCCAAGTCTCCTCAATCCTATTCCCCTCCTTCCCTTCCCAGAGGTAACTAAGTAAATGGTATCATATTGTATATAACTTTCAACAGCTTGATTTTTTGGCTCAACTCTTCCTGTACCTTTGCATATATAACCTTCTACAACTTGAGGTGGGTTTTTTTTCCTATCCCAGCACTGTTTTTGAGAATAGCCATTTTGATAGATGAATGAATGAATTCTCATTCATTTTAATGGCTATATAGTATTCCAAGTTATAAATACCCACAATTTATCAATCCTTTTTTTTTTTTTTTACCATTTTTCCTACATGTTAATGAAGATTTAGAGGTTGGTTCCAAATTTTAAATCAAATCAACAGTTCTGCAATGGGCAATCTTATACTCTCTCCTTAGGTACATCTGCACACATTTCGCTGGGCTAAATACCAGAGTGAGATTTCTCTGTACTATGGTACATACCCGTTCACTATTATTAGATATTTGCAAATTGTTCTTTAAAATGGACATAACCAATTTTCAACTCCATTAGTACTATGGGAAGGGTCTCGTTTCTCCAACTTTGGGCCAATATTTGGTATTTTATAGCTTTTTATTTATTTTTTCCTAATCTGAACTATATGAAATATTGAATTTTGCCTTTTATTTTATATTAGTCAAACTACTATTTTCATTTATCTTTGACTATGCAGGTTCTCCTGTGAATTTCCCATTCATATACTTTGCCTACTTTTCTATAAGATTTTTTTTTGTTTTTGTTGAATTGATATGTAAAAGTTACTTAAATATTTCAGATACTATCCTTTATTGCTCATATTCATTAACCAGATTTTCTCTCTCTTGTGTTTGTTTGCTTACTATACTTGGTGGTATCACTATTTTCCTTTGTAATTTATATTTGCGTGTTGTAGGTAATAAATATTTCACCCAGACATCATAAAGATAGTCTTCTATATTTTATTCTAAATATTTTCAAACTTTGATTTTCATAAGTAGACTTTAATCCACCAGGAATTTATTCTTTACACAGCTTGAAATGTTCTATTTTTTTCCCTTTGGATATCAATAATCATATTCAAGCCACAGGTATTGAAAACCCATCCTCTCTCCACTGATTTATAATGCTAGCTTCAATATATATCTAACTTCCATATTCGCTTTGTTCTGTTTCTGGGTGCTCTATGCCACTGCTATAATTAAATTAAAAAAATTTATTGTCTGTTTGGGCAAGTCTCCCATTTTGTTCCTCAAAATTGTTTTCATCATCTTTCTTTCCCATATTATTTTACAATTGGAGTTATACTTAACTTAAAGATCAAATTAAAGATTAAAAATTAGATACAAGGAAGTACAAAGGAGGAACATCTAAGTTAGGTGAGAAGTGAAGACAGGCTTCATAAAGGAGAAGAATACGTAAGAGTGAAAAACACAACCATTTACATGGTGAGATGTAATTTAGACAACAGACACAGAAAAGGGGCAAGTCGCATGTTGCCATATGCTTTACGACTTCATTTCTTCTTATAGCTGCATAATATTCCATCGTGTGAATAGACCACAGTTTGTTTATCCACTCATCTGTTGATGGACACCTGGGTTGTTTCCAACTTTTGGCAATGGTGAATAATGTGGCTATGAACATCGGTGTGCAGATGTCTGTTCGTGTCACTGCTCTCAGTTCTTCTCGGTATATACCCAGTAGTGGTATTGCAGGGTCACGTGGCAAGTCTATAGTCAACTTCTTTAGGAACTGCCACACAGTCCTCCATAGTGGTTTTACCATCCTGCATTCCCACCAACAGTGAAGAAGTGTTCCTAACTCTCCACATCCTCTCCAACACTTGGAGTTCTCTGTCTTTTTAATAGTGGCCATTCTGATAGGTGTGAAATGATATCTCATTGTAGTTTTGATTTGCATTTCCCTAATCATGAGTGATGTTGAGCATTTCTTCATGTGTTTTTTTGCCATTTGCATTTCTTCTTCGGAGAAATGTTTATTCAAGTCTTTGGCCCATTTTTTAATTGGGTCATTTGTCTATTTATTGTTGAGTTGTAACATCTCTTTATATATCCTGGATATTAAACCCTTATCAGATATGTGATTTCCAAATATTTTTTCCCATTGAGTTGGCTGCCTTTTCACCCTTCTGACAAAGTCCTGTGAGGTACAAAAGTGTTTAATTTTGAGGAGGTCCCATTTATCTACTTTTTCTTTTGTTGAACACGCTTTGGGTGTGAGGTCCAAGAAACCACCACCTCCTACAAGGTCTTGAAGATGTTTCCCTACATTTTCTTCCAGTAGTTTTATGGTCCTGGCTTTTATATTTAGATCTTTGATCCATTTTGAGTTGATTCTTGTATAGGGGGTGAGATAGGGGTCCTCTTTCATTCTTTTGGTTATAGATATCCAGTTCTCCCAACACCATTTGTTGAAGAGACTGTTTTTTCCCATCAGCGTGGGCTTGGTAGGTTTGTCAAAAACCAGTTGACTGTATAGGTAAGGGTTTATTTCTGGATTCTCAATTCTATTCCACTGATCGATATGTCTATCTTTATGCCAGTACCATGCTGTTTTGACCACTGTAGCTTTGTAATATGTTTCAAGGTCAGGCAGCGAAATTCCTCCCATATTGCTCTTCTTTTTTAGAATACTTTTGGCTATTCGGGTGCACTTACCCTTCCAGATGAATTTGGTAATTGCCTTCTCTAATTCTGTAAAGTAAGCTGTTGGGATTTTGATTGGTATTGCATTGAATCTATAAATCAGTTTGGGCAAGATTGACATCTTCACGATATTTATTCTTCCAATCCATGAACACGGAATGTCTTTCCATTTATTTAGGTCTTTTTAAATTTCTTTTAGCATTGTTTTGTAGTTTTCTGCATATAGGTCCTGTACTTCCTTGGTTAAATTAACTCCTAGGTATTTGAGTCTTTTTGTTGCTGTTGAAAACGGAATTTTCCTCCTGATTTCCTCCTCAGATTGTTCAGTACTAGTGTACAAAAACATTACTGATTTTTGCGTGTTGATCTTATATCCTGCCACTTTGCTGAACTCATTTATTAGTTCAGGTAGCTTTGTTGTGGATACTTCAGGATTTTCTAATAAAATATCATTTTTTAATGTCTGAAAATTAATCATTATAAAATAAAAAACAGGATACACACATACACACATACATGCACACACCATATATAATTTCCAAATTACCAGAGGCAGGGTTTCAACGAGAAATATAAAAGAAAATAAAGCGAGAAAGATTTTTAAACAGAGGTGGTGATCTGAGCACATATATTGAACTCCCTCCCTCTTACAAACTCCCAGTAAATTGACTAACAAAGTATATTAAGTGAAAATCTCTCTATCGCACCTGGAGTCTCAGAAAGATGCTAAACACAAGCCAGTTACTTGATGTATTTTTTGCTGTATATGGACAAGCAAAACTGAAACAAAGAAGAGGACACAAATATAGCACTCACCGTACACAAGGAGAAGATTGTCTTTGAAGAAAGGAGGAAAGAGCCACAGGAGAATCCATAAATATCCACTAAATTAGAGTGGCAGATGACATAGTTAGAATTTGGGGCAGTCAATGGCATCGGGGTAGCTAGAATCAGACAGAAATGTCAAGGCACAAAAGGTCCCAGAGGATAAGGGACCCTGTGAAACACTCAGTGCTTACATGGAATATTCTGAAAGGGTTGAGCAAAGTTGGGATACTGAGGGGCTATCTATGAATGAAGGAAAGCCACAAAAACCATGGAAAATAAGTTCACTAGCTTAAAAATAATGTTCATTCCTAGGAATGCCTTCAACTGCAGCTTCCTAGTCACTCCCTATCCTGACACCAAGCTGTAATAGGCGTGAAGCAATGGTTTTTACCTGGACAGAAAAAGAGCATTCTTCCTGTGGAGAGCCATAACTGAATTAATAAGGGACTTGATCAAACTCTGACTCTAATCCAGATCCCTGATATTTAGAATATAAGGACTTGGAGATTAGACAGTGTGACCGTTGGAATTTTGTGAATCCCAGAAAAGATTATATTATTGAAGTAACCCATTACTGTTGGTGTGGAGCCATTTGATTGCACTAAATTCAGTTAAGGGACATTTGATTAGATCAGTTTAGGGCTTTTGATTGGACTATGTCAGTGATGTGTGACCCAGGGTGGGTCTCTGCCCTTTTGCTGGGTCTTACATAAACTGAGAACCAAAAGCAGAAACATACAAAGAGGAAGAGAGATACACGGAAGAGGGAGATCTGCCATTTTGACTGGGTCATGTGAGAGAAAGGATCCCAGGTTTGCCTACAGCTGCAGAAAGACAGAGAAGCCCCCTAAGGCTCAAGGAGACGAGATGCAGGGAGAGATGCCTGATTGCCCACAGCTGAGCCTAAGGAGAAAGTAGAGAGAGATGGGCAGACCCTCCATCTCGCCTCACCACGTGGCAGGACTTCAGGATCTGCTAGCAGCCAACCTCTGGTGAGAAAGCATCTCTGACAATGCCTTGATTTGGACATTTACACAGCCTTGTAACGGTAAGCTTTTACCCCAAATAAACCCCCTTTGTGAAAGCCAACCCATTTCTGGTATTTTTGTATTGGCAGCCTTTGGCAAATTAAGACAAACAGACAGATAGATACACAGACATATATACACATACATATACATAAAATATGCATACAAACATATATACATATCAAGAAAAATGCAAGTTTTTCTGGGGTTTAATTTATTCCTTTTAAATGAAAGCTTAAACCATTGACTTTTTTTTTTTTTTTTTCCTACCAATTTTTCTTCACCAGTATATCCATCTGGGGCTATTAACTCCCCAGTAAGGATGGATTTAGGTACATTCCCTCTTTATCTTTTTATGTTTATCTTTATATTTCATGATCCCTCTTTATCTCTGGTAATACTGCTTTCCTTAAATTCTACTTTGAAATTAGTACAGCTACACCAGCTTTCTTTCACTTAGTAATTAGTATTCATATGTTACAGGTTTTTTTTTTTCCATCCTTTAATTTGCAGTCCTTTGGTGTCCTTATATTTAAAGTTTGTCTCTAGTAAACAACATAGTTTTAGATTTTTTTGCAATATTATAATCTCTGCCTTTTAATTAAGAGTATTTAGTCAACTTATACCTAATTTTAAAACTGTAATATCTGGGGTTCAAATCTAACATCTTCCCATTTGTTTTCTATTTGCTAGATTTGCTCTATTTAACTTTCTTTTGAATCAATCATTTTTCATTATTGTATTTTTCCCCCTATAATAGCTGGTTAGTTATACATTTTTTATTATGCATTTAATAGTTACACTAGAAATTAAAAGGTGCTTCCTTGACTTTAAAAAGTCAAACATAAGTTAGTTACTTTTAGAATTTTCTGAGCAATTCAAGGTCTTTAGAACACTTTAACTCCATTTACCCCTTCCCAAATTTTATCTTATTGTTACCCTTTTTTAAAAAATTCTCGGGTCGGATGTGGCTCAACTGGTTGGGCGTCCGTCTCCCATATGGAGGGACCCGGGTTCGATCCCCGGGACCTCCCGGTAAAAAAAAAAAAAAAAAAAAAAAAAATTCTCAATATATTTAAACCCAACAAAACATTACTATTATTGCTTTAAATAGTTAAAATTCATTTATATTTGTTTCTTATTACGCTTTGTTCCTTCCTGCATTTCCACCCTCCATATGTTATCATCCTCTTTATACCTGAAAAACACCCTTTATCACTTCTTTCAGCACAAATTAAACGGTAACAAATTATCTCAGTTTTTTGTTTGCCTGAAAATACCTTTATTTACCTTCATTTTTTAAGGATATGTTTGCTTATCCTTCCATATTATCCATATTGGAGAATTCTAATAGTGCAGTTATTTTCTTTCAAGATCTTAAACATGCCATTTCCTTATCTTCTAAAGAGAAGTCAGCAGTCAACTTTATTTTTGCTCCTTTGAAGGTAATGTACCCTTTGTCTCTGGCTTAATTTACTATGATTTGTTTATGTGTATATATTTTGCTTGGGGATTGCAGATTTTCTTGAATTTGTGGCTTGATACCTCATAAATTTTGGAAAGGGTTTGGTCACCATCTCTTCAAGTAGTTCTTCTACATATTCTCCAGCTCTCCTTCAAGACTCCACTTACACATGTTTTAGATCTTTTCACCATGTTCCATATATTCCTTATTCTACTGTATGTGTTTTTCCCCTCTGTGATTTAGCCTAGATATTTTCTACAAACCTATAGTCAAATTTGCCAATCTTCTTTTCCGCTGTTTCTAATCTACTATGCCTATCCATTTAGTTCATAATTATACTTATATATTTCTGTTCTAAAATTTCCATTTGATTCTATTTTGTAGTTTCTGGTTCTCTAGTGAAATCTTACATTTATCATCCGTTTTCTCAAATGTATTTATTACAGGGTTTTCTTTGTTTGTTTCACTTTATTTTATTTTTTTGTTAGCACACAGGTCTGATAAATCCAATATCTGTTTCTATTGTCTGTTTTTTCTCTTGATACTGTTTCATGGTAAGACTGGTAATGTTTTATTGAATTATGGACATGGTATATTGTACATGAGAATAGGATTGATGTCATCTTCTTTCAGAGTGATTGACTGGCTGATATTAGCAACTTGAAGGCAGTTGGAATAGGAGCAGATTTTTTTGATCAAATTAGGGATTGTGCTAAATCAAGACAGGATTTCAGTCTTAGTAATATTTGGTCTATTTAAGACTGGTTCTTCCTTCTTCCTAGGGTATAGTCATTCAGAGATTCCAACTGATCACTTGGTATTTACCAGGTCTTTGAACTCTAATTTTTATGTCCCAGGTACCATAAGACTGCCAATAAATCTGTTTAATTTCTTAGCCTCTTAGACACTGCTTCCTTTTTTGTTGTTTTTTCATTTGAAAAAAAAAAGATTCCACTGCTTTTTTTAATTTTTAAAAAACTGTTTGAACTGTTAAAAATACAAGCCATATTTAAAAAGAGAAAGTTGTGAAAAATATGTCTCTTTTCCATCCCCTGACCCTCAGGCCACTATTACCAGCTTATGGGAGCTACACATTCTTGCTCGTTTTCCCCCCCTTAATTTGTCTTGGAACTTGTTCATACTGATATATATAGATTTAACAGCTACATATTCCATTATATGAATACTATAATTTATTTAGGCAGTTCCTTCTTTTTGTTTTCTTGGAGGTACCAGGGATTGAACGCAGGACCTCGTACATGGGAAGCAGGCGCTAAACCACTTGAGCCACATCTGCTCCCCACCAGTTCCCTTTTGATGGTCATTTAGGTTGTTCCCAGTCTCAGTCTTCTGCTACTATAACAATGCTGCAATGAATAAGTATTAGATGCTGCTTTCTGCTTGGCTTTTCTGCCTCTTATTCATCCAGTAAATGACTGGATGAAAAATATGGCTCAGATAGGATGACTTTCCCTCAAATTTCTCCTTTCAGGGATCTTGGACCCTCAACTTCGAGCTGCCAGGGTAACTGAACTCCAGCTTTTGTTTCTCCAGCCTCAAGAGACAACTGAAAGCTCTGCTCATCTTTATTGCCTCTTTACAGTGGCTTTCTCCTAAGTTTCACAGCTTTTCTGCCCTCTTTCCTTCTACTGCTCTACAAAGTGTACAAATGGCCCCCAACCAAATCAATAACAACAATATTATTACTAGTATTCTACCACACTACTAGTATAACTACAGTGACGATGACTTCTACTACTAATTATTAGTACTTACTATGTGATCATAATAATCCTCAGAACCTCACAATCCTATTTGGGTAATGAGGTCACATCGTTGGCCTCCTTTTAGAGTGGAGGAAACTGAGGTACACAGTGATTAAGTGACTTGCCCAAGGTCACAAGGTAGAAAATGGAAGGGCTGAGATCCAAAGCCAGAGACTACACTTAACAATTACTGTTTCTTTTCAACATCAGGTCCCCAGTGGCCCATGATTTGACTGTTCATGTCTGTTATAAAGTTTTTATTGGTCCAAAGTAGAATGAGATAACTAAGGGCAAAACCAGGGATGTTTGTAAAACTAATGAACGCAATTTAAAGGCTGGTCTTTCTACCTAAGATTATGTCCTACTTTTTGATGTTATAATAAAAAGATTCTGATTGTGATTCTTTTTTTGAAAAGGTTGTGATGGTAGACCACAGTTGGGTTTTTTCTGTTTTTCTTTTTGTCCTTACCTGACCCAATAAAAATTGACAACCTATGTCAGTTCCAAATAAGCTCTTTTGAAATTTTACTAGTGCTTGAAATCCAAAAGTCAGAGATTTAGATTCTTTACCTTGGCTAACAAATCTTCCTTCTTCTGCAACACTGGCCCACTGTCTTGCTCCCTTGTCTACTGTTCTCTTTTCATTTCCTGCTCCAGGGTCTTTGCATATGCAGCCCCCACTAAAGTATTTTTGTCCACTCCCCCACCCCCACCCCCGTATAACTTTCTTTCAGCAGCCAGGTCTCAGTGTAAACGTGACCTCGGGACAGAGGGCTTCGCTAATCACCTTCTCCATCCCCTTCCTAACACCGGATGCCATTTATAATTACATATCTTTTGAGTGATTACTTGCTAATTTTTTTTCTCTTTATACGATAAGAACCCTAAGAGCAGGATCTCTGTTAGCTTAATTTACCAGTGTTAACCTTCTTCCCCAGATCAAGAGTATAAAAAGGATCTGGAGCTGGAGACTTATAGGAAGAATTTCTGAAGGTTTCTTCGAGAATGCTGTGGTGTGAGTCCACATTCTGTGGGATAAGGGCTTTCAATAGGCTAACCCTAAAAGAAAAGGAAGACATTTTAGGAGCACCTCTTGAAGAGTTCCATATGTATCCCCTGTAGTTTGTTGGTATCTAATTCACACCTGATAAATTTAAGGACTGAGAGGTCAGCTTTAGTGGCCCATATAAGCAGAGTAGGTAAATCTGTATTGGCTCGTCTGAACTCCAAGACTTTGTGTCACAAAGTTTGCACGAGCGTTCCCTGTGCACCAGGTGTGGGCCACATGAAAGAGAGAGCCAGCATGGGGTTGTCATAGGAACTCACCAAGATGACCATTGAGGGATGAGTAGACATGAACAGGGAGAAGCTGGAGGTCTCCCTGGCAAGCCAAGAGCTGGGGAAAGAGGAGTAAGTACCAAGACAGAGGGTTGTAGGCAAGAGAGCCCAAGGGATTGGGGGAAGGGGAGAAGTATCTCAGAAGAATCCATCAAAGAGCTCACAACAGAAGAACCAGCTTTAAATGCCTGCCAAACCCAGAGACCACCAATACCTGCTCACAACAGTACAGCCAAGCAAGAGCTCTCCTGCCTCCCTTTATTCTCCTCTTGCCCAAATCTCGCTTTCTGAATAGGTGTAGAAAAGATAGAAGCAGAGGAACTGCCTTTCCCTGCCTGCAGGCCTCAGTTAGGAGCAAGAAGACAAAAACTCACACACCCACTGAGATACATGTCGTGGCAAAATTACCAACTAAATAAAAAAATTTTTAAAGTTAATCAAATAATAAATATGTAAACATTTTAGTTATATGGAACTAGGATGAAAGTGGTAATTCACACTACTTAATATGTTCCTCTAATTCTTTTTAACAAATACAAGTACAGATAAAAAAAAAAAAAAAACAGAAACAAACAGACCTCACTCTTTTCCTGTTCTGCAAATAATTTGGACTCCTCAGATTTGGAGGCCATTGAGTGAGGCCAAAGTATGACCTTCCCCCCCTCCAATCTCCACGCTCATGCAAGTGACCGACCAGGGGTGGGAAAGAATTTATCATTTTCATGAGAAGTCCCTTCCTACCCATGACCACAGGGTGTGACCCTCCCTTTGTGAAGGCTCCTCCAGGATAAAGACATCTCAGTATTTATCCTGCAGGGGTATCAGTCCCCATCATTCATAGAACAGCAGGGCCTTGATTTCCTCACCAAGGTGAAGCAGGAACAGCACCGTGTCTTTGCAAGACCAAATCCCCAGATTGAGTCACACAACTGTTTGCTGAGGGCTCAGTGTCTCTCGTAGCAACTTGCCCTGGGGCTGTGGTACCACAGTGCCTCCAGCAGCCCTACGTCTTTCTCCTGCAAGGCCATGGGTGCAGCCTTTCATCTGCCCTGCTCTGCACTGTCTCAAGGAAACTGAAGGATAGACTCGGTCACTGTTTAATGTATCAGAAAACAGCCACCTCAGAGAAATCCAAACTTAGGGTATAACAAGTTCTCCTTGCTTCTCTGGTCTACACCTTGAGGCTATTCAAGGAATGCTGACTTATTCTTTCACTTGACAACATCTCAAATTTAAGACGGCTGCCCTGATCCCTTGGCCCAGCCCTTCACGTTCCACTGTTCTGGGGTTCTCTTTACCCCAGAAGTAAGGGTCAAACCGCTGGTTGAGATGAAAACTGCCTCATGAAGAATGATCTCAGACTGTCGCAAAAACAGCGATAAGTGTTGATTTACGACAAACTTATAATTTTTAAAAAGCTGATCTTGCATTTTAGCGACTATTATTTAATAGAAATAAATCGAAGATTTGGAAACAGAACTTGCATTCCCTTCTTCATCAGTGGGGTGCTCCGAGTAAGTGAACAAGAAATGAGTTAAAGTTGCATCAACTCAGGGGGAAGCCCAGAAGACGGGACACCTCTTTCCCCGACAACTGTGGACCACGTTCGACTTACCAGGCCAGGCCCTCCCTTCCTCGAAGCTCCTATACGCTGGGAGCCCGTGTCAATGGGGTATGGCTACACCTATGGAAATAGTACTATTTAAATATGGAAACTCGGGGTTGACTAATTTAGACGTAGATTTTATACTATCACAGTACATTTCAAAGCCAAGACAAGTCGTGTTCCCATCCCCAGGCATCCAAAGGCACTGATCCGACCCACCCGAGGAGCAGATGAAGCCCCACTGACCTCCCAGTCAAACACCTCCGCAGAGAATAGGACGCGCCCCCGCCGCAGGTCCGGGAGCAATCACTCCAGTCTCCCCAGGCATCCCAGTTGCCATCTTTGTCTTCATCTGAACGAGTGTTTCTTGAAGTCTAGAATGTAGGGGGAGGGGAAAAGACAATAAATTACAGATAAATGTAGTAAAAATATTCCAAAGCTTCCCCAGTTTTTCCAGAGTCTTATTCTAAGCTATTCAGAATGATCAAAGTTGCTTAAAAAATGCTTTGCTTTGGAATGACTACATTAAAAAATATATACATAAGACAGGTTTATATGGAAACTAGTGGTACACGATGCCTTTCCACCCTAAGAAGGTTCTGTCCATATGGCCTCCAAGGTTGGCTCTAAATAAGAAATTTCATCATCCCAAAATTCAAATAAGCAAACTAGCTAAGTATCGAGCATGTATTTTTCTTTACAAATATTGTTCTGTTTTATAGCTTATACAGCAGGGTCCCAGCTTGAGCCTAAGAAAAGCTCACCACTGAAATTCTCACTTGTCTGTATGTTAGGCAGCCTGGTGCTAACTCCCAGGAAACCTTTTTGAATGGGGATTTAGGAACCTCCTGAGAACGGCTCTACTCCAAGGAAGATAAAATCAGAAAACAAGAAAACAGGGAGGGTCAATTCTGAATACAGTTTGGTTTAATTTGCCTCCTGGACTTGTCACCATTGACTTAAGTCAGGATACTCTAGAGAAGAGGTGGAGTTACAAGTTAAAAATTCATATGTAACTTTTCTTCAATAAAGTTACATAAACCAATGAGTTAGCTATCTGGATTAAGCAGTATGGGAAACAATCTTCTGTAAATGTAAAGCTGTTTTTTGTATATACTGTTGGGATTTGCTTCATTGTTTGACATTAAATGACGATATAAGTTCAAAAGTGAATATTTTGCCATGTTCAGTTAAAGTGCAGTCTGTTACAGGTTGACACACTGATTGACCTGATTTGCACAGAATTAATAAGCTAATCAGATAGTGTCGCTTTAGCACATGATACTGGCAGCCCCAGAGTTTGATGGACTTGGGACCCAGCAGTTTTGAAACGTGTAAATGGAGTTTCAAAATTTATTTTCCAGGTGAAACCCCAATTAAAAATTTTTCTTCACCTAGTACACTTGACAGATGATACGGCCATAACATGGCAGTGATAATGGGTCAGAATTTACAAAATAAAGTACTGTTTTAGTGTGGGAGTTGTCATGAGGCTGTGTGGAAGTGACTATGTGGGATATTGAGCATCCACTGAAATGGATTTGTTTTTACATTAATGACCATTTAAATGTACCAAATATCATTTCAGGGGACTTAACATGAATGAATAAATGTCAATGCTATTGGCTTTTTAAATATTCTTTTATATATATACACACACACACATATATATATATATGAACAGATACAGTACGAAATAGCATCTATGACTTAAATATAATTTAAAAACTTTACTAAGGAGCCTAAAAGTAAATTTGCATAAATGGAAAAATATATAATAGCTTTGAATGGGTAGGCTCAACAATGTTAAATGCTAATTCTCTCCAAATTAATCTATAATAAATTTATAGTAACTCCAAATCAAAATCCCAAAAGGATTTTTTTTTTTTTTTGGAACCTAACAAAATTATTCTAAAGTTCATATGGTGGAGTAAATGTCTAGCACATCCAAGAAAAAACTGTAAAGGACGGGAAATAGAGAAAATGCCTCAATTAAAAGAATATTGATTTGGCATAGGAATAAGCAGTCAGATATACTGGATTAAAAAACAAACAAAAGAGACCCAAGTATAAGGATGTAGTATGGTAACACAAATCAAATTGACAAATGATTTCTAAAAAAAAAGATAACTTCTTCACAAAATATATCAAAATAAATTCCAGATACATTAGAAATTTATATTAAAAATACTGAAACCATGAAACACTAGAAAACTTATAGATGAATAGCTATATTGAGAATGTATAGGAAAGATTGTCCTAGAAAAGTCAACAAAATTAGAAACTATAAAGGAAAAGATTAATACATTTAATTATATTAAAATAAAAACACATATAGCTTTTTATCTCTCCATCTATAGATACAGATATAGGCACATGAATATACACACAAAAATGTACTAGTAAATGTACAAGCATAGGAACAGAAAGGAAACATACCAAATTGCCTCCAAGGGTGCAGGAGGGAGGCTAAGAGCAAATGTTATTGGGGAGAGGGACAAAAGGGTCATCAACTGAATGTTTCATTTCTCTCTTTAAAAAATAACAGACCTGAAGCAACTATGACAAAATGTTGAATTTGATAAAGCCAAATGATGCTGTAATGGATTTTTGTTTTATTACTATATGAACTTTCGTGGGTTTTGGAATTTCTTTTGAAAAAAAGATTTTGGTGGTAGAAGCAATCCTTAGATAACAATATCAGCCTACCTCATTTTCAATGCATACATGCAAGAGAAAAGAGGTTAATTAAAATGTTAGCAGTACCTCTAGATGGAAGGACTGAGTGATTTTAACTTTAGTTTTTGTTTTCATTTCTCTACATTTTGTAAAATTTTCCAACATGTAATACTTTAATTAAAAACAAGCAAACAAACAAAATTATACCCTGTTGGCATATAGGAACATTCAAGTCAGAAGCAGAATTTCACAACTAAGTTCTAAGTTGGAGGACAGAAAGGTTTATGAAGGAAACCAGGACCTACTAATGAAATGCAGCATGTGACTGACCTAAATATTGCACAGGTTTCCTTAAGCTCTCAGGCCAAGTTACCTCATCCAACCAGGAAAAACTTTAAATTAAATTAAGAGAGGGATCTGCAGAAAGGACCTTCAAAAGTGAAGTGAAGAAATAATGACTAGAAGCAAGGAGGGAGTTTTCCAATAATTTTAACTCAAATCTCACCAGTCAGGTTTTGTGGCTTCTTGCCAGGCTGCCTATTTATAGCATAGTAAGCAGTCCTACTAGAGGCAAAACTTCAGTAACAGTCAAGTGAAAGGAAAGGATAAATATCTGGCCACTGATCAAGTCTGTCGTTGGGAATAAGGGCTAATTAAACCCATACTATTTACTGTTCTAATTAGACCACTGTTCAGTTCAGTTTCTATACTAAATGTCACCACACAGAACTGTGTCCTGTCTATAACATAATATAAAAGATAAAATTTTAATTCATAAAAAATACAGTAAGCAGTTTAATATACTCATCTGGACTTTTAAATTGGGTAAGTCCAAATCATTTAAGTAAATGTTTAAAATATACACAGCTGAAATTGATTTTTCATTTTGTCACTTGATATGCTGATAGGTTCAATGTGAAAAGCTGAAAAAAAGCATCATATATGGTTAAAAATGAAAGTTGTGAGTTCTTTGCAATGTTGTTTTAATTTGTTTTATTCCCACTATCACATCTGTTCAGTTTATAGTTAGGGTCAGGTTTCTTTCTGTAACTTTTCCACCTTTTCTTACCAAAAAAAAAAGGAAAGCAAAGAATCATGAATCTTTTCTAAAATAGGCATTTATAAATGCAAGCATTTGGTTCCTCTCATTGGATTATTGAGATTTTTCCCCCTAAGAAAATAGCGAGAAAATGGCATCTCAAGGGTTCTCACGTTTTTCTCCTCTTTTTAGTCATGAAGATGGTTGAATTTTGCTTTGAAAAACTCAATGCCATCTCCTAGCAGCCAGCCCTACTGTTCTCCTCATTTAGTCTTCATTGGCCAAAGAGTGGCAATAATATCCCAGATTTCAACCCACCTTTCATTTCTTCTCTTTCTTCCAGCATTATGCTAACACAAATGTTCAGAAACAATTCTACTGGAACATGAGGATGCACCACCAAGGTCATTTCTGAGCGCTTAGGTTTGCATTCTCTTCTTTGTAGTGAAACAGCACCTGCTTCCCTGGAATTTGCATCTCTCTGAAGTAATGAACAGTGCATTTCAATCCTCTTCTACAGAACCTTCTCAAGCTTTCTTGAAATTTCAAGGACCTCACTAATACTCCCAGTTCCTTCAGCTGTCCCAGCACTTTCATGGATATGTTCCCTCTCTGCACAATCGTTTGCCCATTTTTCTCTTGAAATTTCGTGTCCAGAAGATAACACTGTACCTGAGATGGACATAGAGCATACAATTGCACCTATGATCCAGGTTTCTTTTAATGAAACTAAGTCCCTGTCCTTTTCCATTTTCCCTTTTCCCCTTCCCTCCCTCCCTCTCTTCTTTCCTCCCTCCCTCCC
This sequence comes from Tolypeutes matacus, assembly GCA_026826555.1. Lineage (NCBI taxonomy): Eukaryota > Metazoa > Chordata > Mammalia > Cingulata > Chlamyphoridae > Tolypeutes > Tolypeutes matacus. The sequence goes on from JAKSZT010053832.1 coordinate 649,555, forward strand.
TTCCTTTTTTCCAGCCATACGGCTTACTGGCTCTTACTATGGAGGCACTATCGCATAATGGTTAAAAGCTGTGTGACTCTGGACATGTTTCTTAACCTTTCTAAAACTCATCAATAAAATGGAGATAATAATCTTTGCCCCAAAAGGGTTGGAATGAAACAACCCATAAAAAGTACATTTCACAGAATCTTTATAAGTGTATGTCTCAGTAAACATAAACTCTTGTTTTTCAAAATAATGTCTTTTTCAAAACAACGGATGGCAGAGCCAGCTCTCTCCCATTTGTACTTATGCAAGACTTAACAATAATCACTACTGTATTTCTTCTTGTTGGTTTTGGCCCAGAATACCAGCCAGCTGAGATGTGTTTGCAGCCTGATCCTGCCGTCCCATGTCTGAGCCATTCTGTTCAGCTCCGCAGCTTCCATATCTTCACCCAAGTCACAGATAAATGTGCTGGACATAGTTCCCTAATCTTACAGAATTCCATTCATGCTTACTTCTTAAAACTAGTGAGCAGACCATAATGCCAAGTAAGCAGCCAACTAATCAGTCTTGGAATCTGTGAACATAGTTTAACGTTACAATAAAATATGAAATAATACCTATCACCACCATCAAATGTCGGGAGGCAGAGAGGGTTGTGGGGCGGGAAGAGGCCAGCCTTTAGGAGGAACTGGGTCAGGCAGGGTGGGTCTGTATTCCTGGGCTGAGTGTCATTGGTGACCCTCTTAGGAGAAGAGGTATTCAGCGGCCCCAGAACCCCAACTCTGAAATCTAATGACAATAAAGCAGGAGCCACTGAGATCAGCTTAATCCTTGGCCTGATGGGAATCTAGGAGAGGTAACTTCACTCTTTATCAGTTGAGGAGCACTGTTTCCAATTGCTCTTTTCAAACAGCTCCTTAAACTCTCTTAAGTGATGATTTAAATTCCCCATTTCCTTAAGAATGAGTACCACCAGCCAGTGTCTTTCCCACCTTCTCTCTCACCCTTTCAACAAGCCCTTGAGGTGGACAGAGGTGGACATCACCACCATTTGCAGGTGAGCAGCTGTGCCTTCAAGAATACCTTGTCCACAGTGTGGACCCCCCCTTCTGTGACCCCAGACAAAGCCTGCGTTTCGCTCGAGGACATCTGACTGTTTTCCTCACTAACTCTCCACCGCGTTCGGTGACCAGGAATCCAGTCAAATACAGCAGCGAGCTATTATCACTCAGCATTTCACGTCTGTGCTGCGAGTCGTCCAACCAAAAAGAATCTCACTGAGATTCTTTTGCTATCTCAGTGAGGTCTTTGACTTCTTTCCCTCTACGTTGCAAACAGAACGAGGCTTCTGCTTTCAAAAGCACTGGAGTCTATCTAGGTTATTTCATGAGGAATGCTGCAGATTTGGGATTCATTTGTTAATATTTCCACAACAAAAAACCAGGGGCCCGCTGAGTTTGAGGCCGAGCGCTTGGTGGCCGTGGGAGGTGGGGATGAACTGGACCTGGAGCTCCTGTAGCCTAGAAGTCGGGGAGCTGCAGGTGGGAGGGGAGGGAGGTGGTGAGGCAGGGTCAGCCCTCGGCCACGGAAAGCAATAAACACGAGGGAGCCGGGCAGAGGAGACACTGAAACGGAAATATTTCTACCTTGGTTAGGAAAGTTGGGACAGGTAATTTCCACTGAACACGCCATTTTCCGCCAGAACCAGGGGTAGGAGCCTCATATAGTCATATCAACTTCTCTCTTGTGATGAGATTATAAATGAATTTTTAATATTGTGTGCTTCTCTACTCTCTGTGATGGAATTACAAGTGATTTTCTATTTTCTTCCTTTTGCTAATCCATATTTTCTAATTTTATGCAACGACTATGTACAGTTTGTGCAATAAAACATTCAGTTTATGTTCTTTTTTTTTTTTTTTTTTTTTTTTTTTTTTAAGGGAAAAAAACAACCACCACCAAAGGGAAACTTAAGAAAACACATTCAGAGAAGCAAAATGTACTTCGTGTTGTTTGGTTAAAATTATCAGGCTTAAAGATCTCTTAGGAAATCATATTTTCCTAAGCAAAGTTCTAGCTTGAAAATATTTTGGATGAAAAATTCATAAAAGATATTGTTTATTCATTATATAATAGGACTGGTAAAAGCCAAGAATATTGCAGGAGTAAGTGTGTTCACAATCTCATAAAGACTAGAGTACTTCTTGCCTTTCTTGGATCCACATGCATAAATCAAATCATAAAATATTTTCCTGACAAGTTCTTAACTCCATGACTTATAATGAATAGTACAGTTCTACTAGTCTTGCAAAAATGCTGGTAATTCAACACAGATTTCACATATAAGGTCACTTATTGGAAATGCTATATTAACATCTCCATATTAAAACAACCCCAAACAAAATGAGTTTCACTGGGATATTACTTCCCAGACATCAAATAAATGTTCATGCCAACATTACCACAAAGGTTATTTAAGGAGATCACCAACTACCCAGATTTTGTTAATAGTAAATACATTCTTCCAGGTTAATACTATCTTAAGGTCTTTAACAACAAAAATGAAAAATAGGAATTGGGTAAACATAAATGTCATTCAAGCTGTCACATATTCAACAATCCCGTTCAGCCAGGATATATTAAACGCCAATATAACTAAAGCTGTGTGCCAGGCACTGTTGAGAAATAGTCTATACCCCTGTATCTCACCTCTCCCTTCTCCAATCCATTCTACCCTCTACTGAAAAAAAATTTTATATATATCCCAAACCCATTACCCTGATAGCCAATGACCTCTAGGATTTGACCTACCCTTTCTTCAGCACCCAATGTGTTCCTGATCATTCCATCATCTTTGTAAAGCCCTCTCCATGACCTGGCTGCAGCCTCATTCTCTACCCCCCACCACACCTCATATTCCATCCACACCACAGGTCTCATTATTCCCCAAACAGAAACACTTTTGCCAAATCCTGCTTCCCATGGCAAACTGTAACTAAGACCCTCCACTCATAGGTTCTTCTTGCCTGTCACTAAAACAATCCTGACCAAGCAACTCATGAGTGGAGAGTGAGAACCAGCTGGAACGCCCCTGAGCCTCATGGTCAGTATAATCCAGGTAAGCTTCAGAGAAAGCATCCTGTTCCTTGGATGTTTCTCGCCAGCCCCACTACCTGGGAGACTGGTCCCAGTTGAATGTTTCCTCACCAAGTTAATCATCTCCTCTAGTTAGCCTGGCAAGGACCGATCTGGTTATGGATTTTCCTGCCTCATTGTCAACAATCTCCAGCTTCCCTCACTCCCAAACTCCTGCATTGGGAGTTGGTTGGTGCTTTGTATCTAGTACATAAATCTCCAGCAAACACTATGAAGAGTTTCCAAATCGTGTCAACCAAGGCTTTCCCAAGTCAAGATGAAGGAGCACCAAGTAAATGTTTCCAGACCTCTGGGAGTTAGATAGGGGTTCTGCAGGAGCTTTCCAGTCCAACAGATTAAGCAGGAGGACCAGATCTCAGCAGAAAACAGGCAGCAGGTTCAGACTGGCATAATTTGAGGAATATTTGTAAAACATACACTACTTGCTAAGGTATAGACTGGGTGTAGAGAGAGCACAAGGGCTGGTACAGCACCCTGGGGCTGCTAACAGACAGGCTGTGAACCTGATAATTCACACTATCTGTGTGGGCCCCGCTACTGTATGTGAAGAAAGGGCTGCCTGTTAGGAGCTATGGCCAAAGGCGGGATAGAGCCTATGGCAATCTCACAAAGAGAGAGCTGGGGAAATAAATACATCTCTATCTTCCCTCTCTCCAATCCCCTGCAGGACTCTCCATTGGCCAAACCCAAACAGGAGCCAGAGGGCAAGGGGGAAACCTTGCATTGAGGCTGTCCACACAGGCCAGCCTCCTGGGTGGGCGCAGCACAGGGTGGGGAAGGGTGGAGAAGGATCTAGAGGGCAAAGGGAAGCTTTCCAGCACAGTAATTTACTGACTTACTGGAATATTTTTAAGCAGAGGAGTGACTTAGGCAGATTGTATTTTGGAAAAATTACTCTGGCAGGAGTGTACAAAAGGATTGCGGGAGAGACTCACATAACACAGAATGGCTAGAAGACCACTGAAATAGTTCATGCAAGAGAAGAGAACCTAGATAATACCAGTGGCTGGAAGAGGAAAGTACAGGTGTAAAGTTTTAAAGAGCAAAAACCAATAGGACAAGAAAATCAATCAGCATAATACAACACATTCATAAATCAAAGAAAAATCACATGATCATCTCAATTGATGCAGAAAAGGCATCTGACAAAATACAGTATTCTTTCTTGATAAAAACACTCCAAAATACAGGATTTGAAGGAAAATTTCTCAACATGATAAAGGGCATAATAGCAACCCACAGCTAACACTGTACTCAATGAAAAACTAAAAGCTTTCCCATTGAAACTGGGAACAAGACAAGGATGTTCACTGTCACCACTATCATTCAAGATAGTCTAGAGGTTCTAGCTAGAGCAATCAGGCAAGAAAAAGAAATAAAAAACACACAGATTGGAGAGGAAGAAGTAACACTTTGGCTATTTGCAGATGATATGATCCTATATCTAGAAAGTCATGAAAAATCTACAACAAAGCTACTAGAGCTAATAAACGAGTTCATCCGAGTGGCAGAACACAAAATTAATATGCAAAAATCAGTAGTGTTTCTATAGACTATTAATGAGCATTTGAGGAGGAAATCAGGGAAAAAATTCCATTTACAATAGTGACTAAAAAAAATAAAATATTTAAGAATAGACTTAACCAAGGATATAAAGCACTTGTATTCAGAAAACTACAACGTATTGCTAAAAGAAATCAAATAACACCTAAATAAATGGAAGAACAATCCATGTTCATAAGTTGGAAGACTAAATATTGTTAAGATGACAATTCTACCCAAAGTGATATACAGATTCAATGCAATCCCAATAAAAATTTCAACAGCCCTTTTTTTTTAAGGAAATGGAAAACACAACTATCAAATTTATTTGGAAGGGTAAAGGGCCCCAAATAGCCACAAACATCTTAAAAAGGAAGAACAAATTTGGACTCTCACTTCAGGACTTTAAATCATATTACCCAGTGACAGTGGTAAAGTCAGTATGGTACTGGCATAAAGATAGACATATTGACAAATGGAACCGAACTGATGGTTCAGAAACAGACTTTCACATCTATGGTCAAGCCATTTTTGACAAGGCTGTCAAGTCCACCTAGGTGGGACAGAATAGTCTATTCAACAAATGGTGCTGGGAGAACTGATGATATCCATATCCAAAAGAAAGAAAGAGGACCCCTATCTCATACCTTATGGGCTCTTATACAAAAATTAACTCAAAACGGATCAATAGGCCTAAATTTAAAAAGCTAGTACCATAAAACTCCTAGAAGAAAATGTAGGGAAACATATTTAAGATCTGGTGATATCTGGTGGATTCTTAAACCTTACACCAAAAGCATGAGCAACAAAAGAAAACATGGATAAATGGGACCTCCTCAACCTTAAACACTTTTGTGATTCAAAGGACTTTGTCAAGAAGGTAAAAGGGCAACTCACTCAATGGGAGAAAATATTTGGAAACTACATATCTGATAAGAGCTTGATTTCCATGCTATATAAAAAGATCATTCAGCTCAATAATAAAAGAGCAAGCAATCTAAATTTAAAATGGGCAAATGATTTAAAAAGGCATTTCTCCAAAGAGGAAAACAAATGGCAGAAAAGCACATGAAACAAATGTTCAATATCACAAGCTATTAGGGAAATGCAAATCAAAACTACAATGAGATATAATCTAAAACCTCACAGTATGGTCATTATTTAAAAAACAAACAAACAGAAAACTACAAGTGCTGGAGAGGATGTGGAGAAATAGGAACGCTCCTTCACTGTTGGTGGGAATGTAGAATGGTGCAGCCTCTGTGGAAGAGAGTTTGGTGGTTCCTCAGGACGGTAAATATAGAACTGCCATATGATCCAGCAATTCCTCTACTAGGAATATATCCAGAAGAACTGAAAACAGTGACACAAACAGGCATTTATACACTGATGCTCATAGTGGCGTTATTCATAATTGCCGAAAGATGGAAACAACGCAAGTATCCATCAGCTGATAAAATGGATAAACGAAATGTGGTATATACATGATGGAATACTATGCTGCTATAAGAAGAAATGAAATTGGGACACATATGATAACATGGATGAACCTTGAAGACATTATGCTTAGTAAAGTAAGCCAGGCACCAATAATTCATGGTCTCACTGTTATGAACTAAATATGAAGAATGAACACATGGAATTAAAACCTAGAATACAGGGTTACTAGGAGAGAGGATGAGGGCTGAGAAGGGGTACTGGTGCTTAATGTATGTAGAATTTTCAATTAGTTTGACTGTAAAAAGGTAGAAATGGATAGAATTGATGGTAATACATTATTGGGAGTATAACTAACACAGGTAGTTTATAAATGGGATTGTGGCTGAAAGGGGTAGTCTAGGGATGTAAATGCCAATTGAAAGAAAGCTAGGGAGTAATCTAGTGATGATATAACATAGTGAACCTGCGGGTGGATGAGGATTGTGGTTAATATTAAAAATACGAGAATGTTCTTCTATGAACTAGAACAAATGTATATCACTATTACAAGGTGATAAGAATATGGTGATACATGGGAAAAATACAATTAATGTAACCTATGGACTATCGTCAACAGCAATAATGTAATATTCTTGCATCACGGTCAGAGAAGGTACTACAGTAATACCAAAAGTCAATAATGGGGTATGGGAATTTTTTCTTTTGGACTAAGGAAAATGTTCAAAAATTTACTGAGGCAATGACTGCACAATGCTGTGATAAAAGTAAGAGCCACCGAGCATGCACTTTGGATGAACTGTAAAAGGCATAACACAATGAACCATGTGGTGGAAGAGGGACTGTGGATAACAGTACAAATATGAAGTGTTCTTTCTTGAACTATAACAAATGGACAATACTAATACATGGTGTTAATAATAGGAGAGTATGGAAAAAATACCAAATGTAAGCTGTGGCCCACAGTTAGCGGTAATCGTCTGCTTGATGTTCTTTCATAATTTGTAACAAACGTTCCCTAACAATGTAAGGTATTGGTGGAGGGCTGTTGTATGGGTTTCCACACAATATGCATGATTGTTTTCTAAGTTCACAAGTTCTCAAATAAAAATATATTTAAAAAAAAAAAAAACAATAGGACCTGGCACCTGACCAGATACATGGCACAAAGGAGGTATTTGGATGGCTCGAGGCCCCCACATGAACTGACTCGTGACTGAAGCTTATCATGTCCAGTTTTCACTATCATCCTCAACCCCAGCTCTGAGGTGGGATTCTCACTGCCCTGTGTATAGAGAGTGGTCCCTAGATCATGGCTTAGAGAAAGGGAGCAAACTGATGGTCCCAAGAAGAATCTGGCCTGCAGATCTGATTTATTTAACTATGATTTTATATTTCACCAAAAAATGAATTACTTGCCAATGTTTAAAAATATGGAAATTTTACCCAAAAAAATCTAGACTTTTGGCTTCTCAGGAACATAAAAGAGGAAACGGAACATAGGACTCACATCCCAGATGGCAGTCATTAAAACTAAGTTGTGGGACTTCTGGGAAGATGGTGGATTAGGGAGACACAGGATTCACTTCTCTTCCAGAAAAACAGCTAGAGCACAGGCAGGAACGGCCTGGAAGAAGACTTTCCAGGGTTTGGGATACCAGGGTAGGCTGGCCACCACCCAGAAGAGAAAGGGGCAAAGGACAGCAAAACCATGAGTCAAGCTGCAGATGCAGCTGCCGGCACCCCACTCCCCACTCTCCAAGTGAACAATTTTGAATTCTTCGGCCTCTGGCCTGCAGCTATGGACAGAGGGGGGTGCAGGGGTCTACCTCCCCAGGAAAAGCGGGAGAGAGGGCCGCAGCCTAAGGCTGATTCAGCTTTTGGCCAATGAATTTGGTCCTCTGGGTCCCACAAGCCCTTCCAGGCTGGGTGGGGTCACACCATTGTTTGTCCTGGGACCTGGCACAGGATTAAAGAGATCTGACCCTCTCAATCTCCCTCCCCACTGACCAGGACTGGTTGTTGAGGATGCAGAGAGGAGTGGAATTATTTCCTACCCTGGGAAAAGGGAGGAACTGCCAGCAAAGGTTGATCTTCAAGGCTCTGAATAGCCTTGAGGCAGGGTCCTCTGTCACATTGTTGTGGTCAGTGTTGCAGAGAACAAATGGCCACCAGGGTTTGAATGGAGAGGGCTGCCAAAGAGCACCATCTACTGGCAAACCAAGGAGGTACATGTGAGGAAATTAAAAGTAAATAAATGAGAGGCTTTTCCCAGCTTCTAAAGCCTCCCTCCCAAAGGCCCTTGAAAGTGGGTCTCCAAACCATTACTGGGTTCATGGCCCAATTTTGAGCAACTAAACAGGGACAATCCTAAAGACCTAGAAGAGGTTGAACCAAGAATCAAAGAATGACAGTAACACACGGCCTGCCACCACTAAATCCCTATGTAAGAGAAAGAAATTGAGCATAAAAGCACATTCATCATCATAATCAGATGCCTAGACATCAGTAAAAAACTGTAAGCCATACTAAAAAAAATGAAAAAAAAAATGGCCCAAGCAAAGGAATATACCAAAGCCCCAGATGAGACACAGGATTTGACACAATGAATCAACAAGGTTCATACAAATCTCCTAAATCAAATCAACAAATTGAAAGGCATTATGGCTAAAGAGATAAAGGATATTAAGATGACACTGGGTGAGCACAAAGAAGAATTTGAAAACCTGAACAGAAAAATAACAGAGCTTATAGATAGGAAAGACAAACTAGGTGAGATACAAGACACATTAGAGGCATACAACAACAGACTCAAAATGACAGAAGAAAGAAAAAGTGATGCAGAAGACACAACAGCTGAAATTGAAGAGAGAGTAAAACAGAGAGAGAAAAGAATGGAAAAAATTGAGCAGGGGCTCAGGGAGTTGTATGATAACACGAAGTGCAACAACATACGTGTTATGGGAGTTCCAGAGGAGAAGAGAATGGAAAAGGGGCAGAAAGAGTGTCTGAGGAAATAATGGTTGAAAATTTCCCAACTCTCATGAAAGAAATGAATTTACATGTCCAAGAAACACAGCACACCCTGATCAGAATAAATCCAAATAGATTTATTCTATGCTATTCAGAATGTCACACCCAAAGATAAACAAAATTCTGAGAGGAAGAGAGAAGCAAACCATCACATACAAGGGAAGCCCAGTAAGACTTAGTGTGGATTTCCCATCAGAAACCATGATGGCGAGAAGACAGTGATAAGATATAATTAGGAAACTGAAAGAGAAAAATTGCCAGTAGAGAATTCTTTATACAGCAAAGTTATCCTTAAAATATGAAGGTAATTTTAAAATATTCACAAATAAACAGAAACTAAGAGAGTTTGTAAAAAAAGAACCGCCTTTGCAGGAAGCATTAAAGGGAGCCTTACCACATCCTGTAAGAATAAGACAGGAGAGAGAGGCTTGGAAGAGAGTAGAGAAGGCAAGAATAGCACAAAAGATAACCAAAAGATAAAAAGACAGACAAAAATAAGATATGACATATGAAAGCCAATAAAATGGTGGAAGTAAATAATGCACTTATAATAATATCATTGAATATGAATGTATTAAACATCCCAAATCAAAAGATATAGGCTGACTGAATGAATGAAAAAAAAAAATGAGCCATTCATATTCTGCCTATAAGAGACTCATCTTAGACCCAAGGATACAAATCATCTGAAAGTAAAAGTTTGGAAAAAGTTACTCCATGCAAACAGTAACCAAAAAGAGCAGAGATAGCTATACTAATATCAGACAAGGCAGACTTTAAATGCAAAAAAGTTATGAGAGATACAGAAGGCCTTATTATATTAATAAAAGGGACAATCCACCAGGAAGAAATAATAGTCATAAACATCTGTGCACCTAATGAGGGTGCCCCAAAATACATGAGGCAAACTCTGGCAAAACTGAAGGGAGAAAGAGACATTTCTACAATAATAGATGGAGACTTCAACAGCGCACTCACATCACTGGATAGAACAACTAGGCAGAAGATCAAGAGGAAACAGAGCACTTGAACAATATGATAAATGAGCTAGACCATCAGACATATACAGAACATTGCATACCAAATCAGTGGGTTATACATTCTTGTCAAGTGCTTATGGATCTTTCTCCAGGACAGACCACATGTTCAGTCACAAAGCAGGTCTCAAAAAACATAAAAAGACTGAAATTTTACAAAGCACCTCCTCACATCACAATGGAATAAAGCTGGAAATCAATAATATATGAGAAAAGGGAAAATTCACAGATTTATGGAGAATAAACAACACATTCCTAAACAATCAATGGGTCAAAGAAAAAGTTGTAAGAGAAATTAGTAAATGTATTGAGACAAGTGAAAACAAAAATATAACTTATGAATACTTATGGAAAACAACGAAGGTAGTGCTGAGACAGAAGTTTATAGCCCTAAATGCCTATATTTAAAAAGAGCTAAAATCAAAAATCTAACTGAACAACTAAAGAAACTAGAAAAAGAACAGCAAACCATTTCCAAAGCAAGCAGAAGCAAGGTAATAATAAAGATTAGAACAGAAATAAATGAAATTGAGAACAAAAAGACAATAGAGAAAATCAGCAAAAACAAAAGCTGGTTTTTTGAGATCAATAATATTGACAAACCCTTAGCTAGACTAATAAAGAAAAAAAGAGAGAAGATGCAAATAAATAAAATCATAAATTAATGGGGGGGAGTTACGATTGACCCCTCAGAAATAAAAAGGATCATAAGAGGATCTTATGAGAAAATGTATGCCAACAAACTAGACAACCTAGATGAAACGGACAAATTCCTAGAAATGCACAAACAACCTACACTGACTCTACAAGAAATACAGGACCTCAACAAGCCAATCACATTTAAAGAGATTGAATCTGTCATCAAAAATCTCCCAGCAAAGAATCTCCCCACCAGATGGCTTCACAGGTAAATTCTACCAAGCATTTCAAGAATTAACACCAATCCTGTTTAAACTTGTCCAAAAAATTGAAGAGGGAAAATTACTCAACACATTTTATGACATAGCCAACGTTATCCTGATACCAAAGCCATATAAACATTACAAAGAAAAGAAAATTACAGACCAATCTCTCTAATGAATATAGATGCAAAAATTCTCAATAAAATACTTGCAGAGAGAATCCAACAGCATATCAAAAGAATTATACACCATGACCAAGTGAGATTTATTCCTGGTATGCAAGGATGGTTCAACACAAGAAAATCAATTGATGTAATACACCACATTAACAAACTGAATGGGAAAAAAAACACGTGATCATCTCAATCTATGCAGAAAAGGCATACGACATAATCCAGCATCCTTTCTTGATAAAAAACACTTCAAAAGATAGGAATGGAAAGAAAATTCCTCACTATAACAAAGGGCATATGAAAAACCCACAGCCAACATCGTATTCAATGGGGAAAGGTTGAAAGTTTTCCCCTCTAAGATTGCAGACAAGACAAAGATGTCCATTGTTACCACTGTTACACAACATTGTACTATAAGTTCTAGCTCAAGCAATTAGACAAGAAAAAAAAATAAAAGGCAACCAAATGGGGAAAGAATAAGTGACACTCTCACTAGAAAATTCCAAAATGTCTATGACAAAGCTACTTGAGCTAATGAATTCAGCAAAGTAGCAGGATACAAGATCAACATGCAAAAATCAGTAATGTTTTGGTACACTAGTATTGAACAATCTGAGGAGGAAATCAGGAAAAGTATTCCATTTACAATAGCAACAAAAAGACTCAAATACCTAGGAATCAATTTAACCAAAGATGTACAGGACCTATATTCAGAAAACTATAAAACAATGCTAAAAGGAATCAAAGAAGACCAAAACCAATGAAAAGACATTCTGTGTCCATGGATTGGAAGACTAAATACCATGAAGATGTCAATCCTACCCAAACTGATTTATAGATTCAATGCAATGCCAATCAAAATTCCAACAGCCTACTTTACAGAAATAGAAAAAGCAATTTCAAATTTATTTGGAATAGAAAATGTACCCGAATAGCCAAAAGCATTCTAAAAAAGAAGAGTGATGTGGGAGGACCCTCACAGCCTGACCTTGAAACATATTACAAAGCTACAGTGGTCAAAACAGCATGGTATTGGCATAAAGATAGACACAATGATCAGTGGAATAGAACTGAGAGTTCAGAAATAAACCCTCACCAAAAGATGGAAAAAACCCAGGTGTCCATCAACTGATAAATGGATAAACTGTGGTACGCACACATGATGGAATGTTATGCAGTGGTAAGAAGAAATGAAGTCATGAAACATATGACAATATGGCTCAACCAGGAGGACATTATGTTGAATGAAGCAACCAGACACAGAAGGACAAATACTGTGATTGTGCTATGATAAACTAGGTATATTATATAAACTCATGGAGTTAAAAACTAGAATGTAGGTCACCAGAAAATAGAATGAGGGTAGCGAATGGAAAGCTGAGGGTTAATCTGTGCAGAATTGGTTAAAAGGTTGTTTGTAAATATTTGGAGATGAAGAGAAATGGTGAAAGCACAGCATAGTGTTTGAAACTAGCAGTGCTAGTATTATATGGGTATGACTGGTTGAAAGCGGAAGTCTAAGGACATGTACATTACTAGAAGGAAAACTAAAAAATGTAATGAGGGACTGTATAGCATAGTGAAACCTCATGTGAAATATGAATATGGCTGATATTGCACATATAAGGCTGTTTTTACAAAATATAAATACAAATAAACTCTCTAAGATGGAAACAAAATAGCAGCTATGTATGGAACGGGAAGCACAGAGAGACTGAGAGGTGATGAGTTTCTTTGGTTTCTGTTTCATTATTATTATTGGAATAATGAAAATGCTCTAATAATAATTGAAGTGATGAATGCACAACTATGTGATTATACCAAATGCCATTGATTGTACACTCTGGATAGAAGGTGTGCTTTATTAATATGTATCAATGAAATTGATTTGTTTAAAAAAAAAAAAAAAAAAAAAAAACTAAGCTGTGGCCACCTGATTTCCAAGGGGCATGTCCTCTCCAATTTCCCATCCAACCACTATGAGGACTTCTGTGATGTGCCTGGCTCCTGTGGCCAAAACAGGGAACTTGAAGGTTGATGGATGACTGTCAGTTTCAGAGTAATCAATCAACAACGTGTATTTATGACTAACATCAGATCCTTCACAGCTTGCAGCAGAACAGCATTATATTCCAGTGACTAAAAACAGACACACAATGTAACTTAGCAAAACAGAACAAAGGACACCTTGCCATCTTGATTGGAAGATGAGCAGTGTGCACACAGATGCAGGGTAGTAGGGGTTATTCTGAGATCCAGGTGCCTAAACTCTACTCCCTTTGCACACATGGGCTTTTTCTCTGGGGTATTTCAGACTTAAGAGATTAGTGTACTTAAGAAGCTCAAATAACAATGCCTACTGGGCAGACAAATCATGATCTGGAACAAACCTTTGCCAGCACTAACACAGGGGGTACCACAGGCTAGGGGAAGCCCATCGCCAGTGCCCACCTCTCTAGGAACAACCCCCACATGATCCCACATCATGCCTGAGAATATCTAGGTTTCCTTCCCTCTGAATGCAATATTTGTAGCTACTAGACAGGTTAGAAAACAACCATCATCACGTCCTCTCGGATTGCAGCAACAGACATAAAAATGCCCAAATACAATGAGGATTTTTTTAACTTTATTTTTGGTTTATACATCCTTGAAGAAAAAGATACTTTATATGACAAAATATTTAATAGGATATTATGTCTATGATACTTGGGAAAGTGGCCACAAAGTATGTTCAACACAAATTCCCCTGAAGACAACCAGAAAAGCAAAAATATCTATGTTCCTTCCTAAAAGAACAGAAAATTGCAAATTAATAGGTGGTAAAATATTATAAGGAAACAAATTTGATCAATCCAAATGAAGGCAAGAAAAGGAAAAAAAGGAACACAGAAAATATTGGTAAATTTAAAAGCACATAGTAAAAAATAAAATACTTAAATGCAAATATATCAATAATTGTATAAAATGTAAATGAAATATATGCACCAATTAAAAGACAAAGATTGTCAGAATGAATTTTTAAAATACAATTTTATTCTGTTTTTTTTTAGATTTATTTTTATTTATTTCTCCCTGCCCCTCCACCCCCACCGTTGTTTGCACTCACTGCTCGTCTTCTTTTTAGGAGGCACCAGGAACCAAATCCAGGGCCTCCCATGTAGGAGGGAGGCACCTAATCACTTGAGCCACCTCCAGTCCCATTTTTATTCTATTTTAAAGAGACATTTCTTAAATATAAAGACCAGAAAATGTGAAGATTGAAAAAGATAAACCACAAGATTACTAACCAAAATAAATCCTGTTTAGATACACTAATCAACAAAGCAGACTTTAAGACAACAAGAGATGCTACATAATGTTGGAATTTTGAATTCACCAAAGTAAAACAAAATTCTGAAAGTGGATATACTTAATAACATAACTGCAGAATATATAAAACAAAAACTGACAGAACTATAATTGGAAACTGAAAAATCCACATTCATGGAAGGAGAACACAATTCTCTAACTGACTTATCCAACACTTGAAAAAATGCTATAGAATACTGAATCAATTCAATTTTAGATTTAACTAATGTGCAAGCATAGAAAGCTATCCTAACCATTACAAAATATATGTTCTTTATACTTGCGACAGTTTGAAGCTTTTTGTGGATCCCATAAAAGATCGTGTTCTTAAAGCTAATCCATTCCCGTGGGTGTGGGACACTTTGATTGGATTGGATTCTGTTGGGGACCTTTGATTGGATCACTTCAGTGAGGCACGGCCCAGGGTGGGTCTTGGTCCTCTTGCTGGAATCCTTTGTAAATAGAGGACTGATAGCAGAGACACACAGAGAGAAAAAGTGGCAGAGACAGAAAAACCCCAAGAAGCTGTGAAAGAAGTCCCGGCAGCCAAAGGCTGGAATTAGCAGAGCACAGAGGAAGGGAAGAGGTCCCCGGGAGGCTTGAGAAGAGGCCTGGAGGAGAGAGGAGAAACGAGCCATATGCCTGGTTGCCCACAGCTGAGCTCAGGAAAAGTGAGCCTGGAGCAGAAAGCAGGGACCCAGACTGGCAGAGCTCCCATTGGGTCTTGCCATGTGGCAAGAGTCCTGGATTGCCAGCAGCCAACCTTCGGTGAGACAGCATCTCTGATGATGCCTTGATTTGAACATTTTCACAGCCTCAGAACTGTAAGCTTTTAACCTAATAAATGCCCATTATAAAAGCCAACCCATGTCTGCTATATTGCTCCCAGTAGCTTTTAGCAAACTAAAATAGTATTTAGAAATTTTTTTTACCAAAATTGATCATAAGGTGTGCCATAAAGCAAATCTCAAAATTTCAAAAGATTGAAATCATACTAAGCTAAAGCAACTAAGCTAAAAATCAAATAAAAAATAAAACTAGAAAATTCCTAAAATTTGGAAATTGAGATACCCTCTTAAATAACTCGCAGATCAAAAAGAAATCACAACAAAAATTGGAAAATATTCTTCACAAGTGAAGGTAAGGATATTAGATATCGAAAGTTAAGAATTGCAGCTAAAGCTTTGCTTAGAAGGAAATTTGTAGTTTTAAATGTACATATTTGAAAAGAATAAAACTGGAAAAATTGATCATCTCAAATTATCTCAAGATGTTAGAAATACGACAGCAGATGAAATCCAAAGAAAGAAGAAACTATTAAAGATGACACAACAATTAATGGAGAAGAAAACAAAAATATAAGAGAAGACGATAAACAAAGAGCCCAAAATTAGTTCATTATAAGGACTGAAAAAAAAAACTGATAAATCCCCAGCAAGACTGTTGAAGAGAAAAAGCACAAAAACGCACCAAAAATCAATGCCAAGATTGTAATGTGGAACATCTGCAGAGATTGCGAAGGCACTAAAACAATAAGAGAATGGAAGATAGTATCTTGATGCTAAGATATTTCAAAATTGAGATGCAGGCTCAGCTCCCCGGCTTTCAGGTAGGGTGATTTGCAGAGTCATTTACACTCCAGGGCTCTGGATGGATGAGGTGGAAGCCGGGACTGGGAGGTGAAATCCCACCCTTGCTGGCTCTGCTCCCTCTTGCCTTCCCCTCAGGCTTCTCCGACTCCACTCCCTTCTTGCCTTCTGAATAAATCTCCCATACATGACTCCTCTTCTCAGGATCTACTTCCTAGAACTCAACCCAAGAAACATCTTAAACTGTGAGTGAAAACCCTAACACATTTTAGAAAATATTATGACCCAAATGTGACAAGACATAAACATTTGCTAATTCTGGGTGGTGGGTAGACATGGGCTTGTTGTACTGGTCTTTGAATTTTTCTTTCTCTTTAAATTTTTTCTTATTAAAGCAAAAAAAGAAGGAATTCCTTGGAGGGCATAAAGAAGGAGGATTTTGAGGCCTCAGACTACAAAAGCAAGTCACCTGCAAGGGGGAAAGTTGGCCTTCTCCACAGCAACATTTAATGTCAGAAGATGGTGGGGCGATCCCTACAGAATTCTAAGACAAAGAAAAGATGACTCAAGAATAGTACACCCAGCCAAGACCCGGTCAAGAATTCAGACAACCCAAATATTTTTAAATGTAAAAAGAAAAATAATAAACAAAGAAACCAAAAAAACACCTCAGGAAATGGAGCCTTTCTTTTAAAAAAGTTCATGATGAAATCTAACCAACCAAGAGATGATTTAAAGTTTGAAAACCAGGATTGGAATAGGCAGGTAAAAGGAATGATGGTGAACATTTAATCCATATCTATACGGAACCATGAATAAACAACAGGAAAATCAAGACTGTAGAACAGAATATATGCTATATTAAATTAGAAAATATAATAAGGTAACTAATAAAAACTGGGAGGTAGATGGAGGAAAGGTAGAAGTAATATCATCAAATTCAAACATGAAATTTTAAAACATAACTCCACCATCTTAATTTTTTCATTATCTTTTGTCAAATAGAGATATCTCTGAGGAAATATTTTATCCTGTGGTGAAGGAACATTTATCTCAAATTTAGGAAATCTTCCATTTCACTTTGTTTCATTACTGACTATTAAATTCACATAAAATTAAATACTAATAAGTTAAAATGGCATGCATGATGTGATCACATTTTTATGGAATTATGTCTATTTACTTTTCCTATCCAAACTCCTATTTGTATTTTTGTGTGAAAATGTCCGAAACAGTATTTACCAAATATGAACACAAGCTATTTCTAGAAAGGGGGATGATTTGTAGCTTTTCTGTACTACTGAAATTTTTTATCACATTGTAAAATTTAAAAATGTTCATTATTCTGATTAATAAATAAATCCAACCTGGTCCAAACAATTCAACCCACTGTGGCTTCAAAACCCAAGGCAATTCAGGGTCTCTGGTGCATGCCAGCCTAGAAGCCTGCACTGAAGGCTGACAGGCCTCTGGTCAGCATTTATGGAAACTACCTCAGGGCATCTCAAGGCTGAGGGAGCAAGGCCTGCAGCCAGATGCTGCAGCTTGTTAACTTCCAGTCTCACACATTTCAACAAATGTGTTACAACACTGCTTCTCAACTGGAGCAATTTTGCTTCTGAAGGAACATTTGGCTCTGTCTGGAGACATTTTTGGTTGGCTCACCTTGGGGAGGGGGCTACTGGCATCTAGTGGATAGAAGCCAAAGGCACTGCTGAATATCCTACTGTGCACAGGGCAAGGTTGAGAAACCCATTCTAGGAGAATGCAGGTCCACACAACCACGTTTAATAATTATACTGATTAAAGTGGGGGGAAAATTTTTTCTAAACCAATGTGACAACCAAGCATTAAAATCCTCAATCTTCAGACATAGTTACAATAACACAAATTGCTTTACTTTCACTAATCGTATTGGAGCAAAATAATACTCTGCATGTACATAATGCTTCTTACTATTTCAAAGCATGTTCATGTGCATTATGTATAGACTTTCTTGCCCAACCTTAAGAACCATAAAATAGTCTTAAGAAGCTCTTAATCAACATGCCTCAAACCATATTCAGAACATTAATATTTGACAATCCACAGTGGACACTTCTTTCCAAGGAAAAAATAAGCATAGTTTTTCAAGTTTAATGATATCAAGTTTTCAAAAAATTCTTTTTTGACTTTTCTTAGTGATTTACTTCCATCCATGGTTAGTTATTTAACATAGAAAAACATAGGTTTTGTGCCAACAACTCATCAAGAATATTACCCAGACCACATTTTAGGGGCATAGGCTTTAAGCAAACTCCCACAAGAAATATTATTTGACAGCTAAGAAAGTAAGTCATGAAAGAAGCCAGCGTGTTGTTTTTGTCTCATGCCTCTCCTTCTGGGATTGGCTGGTGTTGCCACTAGCCACATCTCAAGTGCTTGCTAGCCACATGCAACTACTGGCTATTGTATTAGGTTGCACAAATACAGAAAATTTCCATAATTACAGCAAGTTCTATTAGATGTCAATGGACTAAATAAATATTGGAAATAGGGTCCCAAAATTGAAGGCAAAGCCAAAAACTTTCTTGAAAGAAAAGTTTACATGTGTGCATACACACACAGGTATATCATATAACTACACATTGAATTAATAATGTATTTGATAAACTTTGAAAATATTCAGTATGAGATTTTAAAAATGGATTTTCAAAATTACTAGAGAGAATGAATTCAAGCAAATTCAAGCAAAATATGGCCCATGGGGCAAAGTTTCAAGAATAAAGAAATGCTGAAGTTGTATCAAAAAATATATGAGCATTATGAAGGAATAAACCAAAAATGAAGGAAATGAGAGTAAATGTAAAGAAAACAGAGTATCTTCTTTTCAGCATTTTTATTTCTTTGAATTCCATGTACTAATTCAATTATCTACAGTGTCAGTTTTGTTCTTTATTGCTTCTGATGCTATCTAAATCCTGCTATTGCATCATTAGCTTACATTCTTAACTCTTAAGCCTCCTTTTTGTCTCATTTTGTTTTTTCCATACACTCAAGGTGGCAGTTGGAGATTATTTATGAATACTAATCATGTTTGTAAACTAATCTATTCCTCTGGGCATGATACCTTTTGATTGCATTAAATGTAGCTGAGGGAAATCCCTGTTACGATTAGGACTTTTGATTTGACTATGTCAGTGGGTGTGACTCAGAAACTGAGTCTCGGCTCCTTTGCTGGGTCTGATATAAATGGACATTCACACAGGCAGGCAGACATGGGAAGAGTGAGCTCAGTCATTTTCGATCTGGCCATGTGACAGAAAGGAGAAGGCTCAAACGGCTGTGGGGAGAGAAGAGTCATTTTGCCTAATAGCTTACAGCTGAGATTGGGAAGCACTGCCAAGACTGATATAGGAAGCCCTAAGAGACAAGCCCTGTGCCAGCCGGCAGTTGAAATCAGGAAAAAGCACAGAAGCCGAGCCTCAAGAGGAAGAGGAAGCCCAGAGGGGAAGGCAGAGATCAGCAACCATTTTGCTTCAACACGTGGCAACTGACTTTGGTGAGAAAGCAACTTTGAGTTGGACTTTTTATGGCCTTGTAACTGTAAGATTTTATCCCAAATAAATACCCTTTATAAAGCCAACAGATTCCCAGGACTTTGCATCAGCGACCCCTTTCGCAGACTAATTCACAAGGTTTTCTTCAATTTCATCAAGAGCCATAGTAAATGTTATCTAAAATGTTTTTTGTTTTCTGCAATGAATTACCTTCTAAGCATTCTTTCTTGACCTCTTTAGGATTATATTTTTCTGCTATGATGCAGTCTTAAAATTATAATAACCTTGAAATTATACTCATCAGTGACACAAAGCTACATTTCAGCCTCACCTAATTAACTTATTCCATTGAGCTTATCATCCTTCAGTTCTCAGCTCAACTGTCACTTCCTCAAAGGAACTTTACCTGGCTTCAGTGTGTAATTACAGAAGAAACCATGTGACTATCCGATTAATGTCTGTTTCAACCACTAGGCAATAAGCGCTATAAAATTTGGGACACTTGATCTGCGTTTACCAGTCAGTGTATCTCCAGCACTTTAGCTTGTTACCTGGCGTGAATTAATAATTTAGTTAATGAACAAACAAATGCATAAAGTTAACATTTTACATGATAAATGGACTTGGAAAATAAGTCTTGTTGTTTTGAGTCAATGTTTATATTAAAGGAAATATATCTCCAACATAGAAAATTTTCTCTATGAACCGTTTTGAAAGAGAAGGGAGCCAGAGCCCTGAGAGGTGAGTTAATCTCTTTTGTTTTTGTTCTTCCCTAGATTATCAGTTAATTCTGGTCATGACACCAAGCTATGGCAGAGAACCCCCAAGGGCGGAAGAAACATATTTTCCCCAAGTCCTCGACAAGAATAGGCACAAACTGACTCGTTTCTTTATTGCCTGTGTTAATCCTGTTTTCATTACTATTTAAGCAGAAGCTTAGAGGAAGGCATTCCATCCCTGTGCAATAAGGAAAACGAATTCTGTCTTCTGCGAGGCTGGGTTTCAGTTACCAGATATGTTTTAATTGATTAAGAAGCAAAACCTAAGGCTTGTAATATTTGATACATGATTCTTGTTCAGCTTGAAGCCATAATCTATTGGCTTCAAAATTTACATGGAAATAAGGGATTTGGAAAACCACGAGAGTGGAGGAACCAATTAACATAAAAATACCCAAGCTAAAGCTTCCAAAAATCTAGTTTTACACTAAACTAGCATTCAAAACGTTTCCCAAGGACACTACTAAAGAGTGCAAATAAACAGGTAACTTTAATGTGGAATCACAAGCTGCTGGAGCTGCAAAGGGACTCTCAGGCTCATCAGTTTTACAAATGATAAAACTGAGGTCTGAAATGAAAAGCTACACAGTCAATTCAGTGTCAGAGGGCTTGGATGCGACGAGGCTATTTCAACTTGCAACCCGGGACACTTTTCACTCATCACTAATCTCAAGTCTCATCCCTGCTTGGTACCTCTTGCTGCTACTACTTCTCCTACACAGCTAAACCAGCTGTATCCCTTCCATAATCTCACCCCTGTCATACCCACCCTCTGCTCAAACTATTTCGTTTTTTCTCAAGGCCCACTGAACAAAGCTCAGCGTTCAAGACCCTCCAATTTCAGCCTCTAACCAATACAGCCAATGTTACCTCCCGCTAAGCTTGTTAAATTTTGAACAGTTAAATTGTTCTGTTCATCACTACTCACCATGCCGGCTCGGCACACACCTGCTTATGCCAGTCTGTGGAAACACTTGGATGGCTGTCCAGAATCTCCTTCAGTGCCCAAACTGCAGGAAAGCACCTTCAGCACTTTTAGGGCTGGTCTCAGCTGCAGAAAGGCACGTCTCCTAGGATCTTGCCCCCCATCCAGGGGCAGCCCACATCCAGTGACTGATGATGGCCTGGCCATCTCAGTTCAACTTGGGGCAACTCTAAAGGGCCATTCTTGCTCATGAATTCCTTTTGGGTTGGGCCAACATGTCTTTGGTTCTACACTGCAGCTGGACTTCTCCTTCTGCCCATTCTGCTTCCTTCCCTCACTTCCATGGTTGCTGATTCCAAGGGAACCCTCCAAAAAACTATCCTGCACACTAAACTCCTCCCAGGGCCTGCTTCCCAGAAAACCCAATATGTACCCCGAAAATGCCTGCTCCCATTCTCCTTCAAGGTCTACTCCTCAGGCCACTCCTCTTTAGAAGTTCTGCAGCACTTTCTAGATCAGTTCACTTACTTTACGTGAAGAGGAACCACCCTGTGCCATTAATTACCTCCTAGGTACCAGAAGTCAAAATTACTGTATTTTATACCTGTTTGTGCCTCCAAGAACTAGCACCATACCATGTACCCAGTGGGTGGTCAAGACATGATGACAGTGTTGATGACACTGAAGGTGTGGCAAATCTGGAATCAACAATCCATTTCAATTTGCATGTCATTCTTCTTCCGCCAAAAGACGATGGTGCCCTGAGAGCAGAGTACTGGGTCTTCAGAGCAGGCAGTGAGTAAATGATGTGCTACCCTCTCCACAGTGACAGGCAACACGTTTGCTGTTGTATTCTCAGACATGGAAGTGGAGGTAAGGAGAGAAAGGAGAGCAGGAGAAATATTTTCTTTAAGTGGAATGACATTTAGAAATGTCGTACAAGGTCTCTCCCCCATGCTGAGAAGGCTCCAGAGGGCGCCGAGCTGACCTTTGCTGAGAGCGGCCACTCTGATGCCAAGGAGTCTGGGTCTGCAGACCTGATGGCAGTTCCATCACCAGCTGCCCTCTTCCACCTAGAATGACCCACGTCCCCATCCTCAAACAGCCAAGCAAAACTGTGCCTTTTTGTTTCCTTCTCACAGAGAACAATGGCAGTTTGGGAGGCATGAGTTTGTCTGGATTTAAAAGAAAAGAACAGATCACAGTAACTCTTATGAAGTAGGCAAAAAGTAAATAAAAGCCCACTATGAGCAACTTGGGGACAAGGTTAAATTTTTGTGACATGTGAACTTGTTCTGAAAAGGGAACAGAAATCTTCTCATCCTCCAGGAGAAAACTTAAAAGCTGACCTCAGAGAAAGTCTTCAGCCAGGATCACTGCCACTACTTCTCTGAAACGGTGAGAGGTACAGCATCCAACCCTTCTCTTCTACGTGTGGACAGATCTGGCCGGGTACCTGACAGGAAACCTAACGAAAGGGAAGTGGAAAAACTTACTGAAACCATTTCTCCTGCCAAGGCAGAAACAGTCCAAAGTGGGGAAGCTACCACTGCCTTGTGGTGCCAAATAATGAAATGTTGTTTCAACACTTTTTCCAAGTGAGGAAAGAGGAAGCGAAAGATGAGCGGCCGAGGAAAGCAAAGCAGAAACAGGATGCAAGGAGGATAAGGGAAGCAGAAAACCTCAGAAATGGCCTAAGTGCTTCTAGACCAAATTGGCTCTCAGCTGACTGGGATTTCAGATGCCTGCAGCAAGAGGGCAGCCCAGCACTTCCTTATATAATTCCATTTCCTAATTACACCTAGACTGTATTAGCTGGGAGGTTTCCTTTTAAAACCCAGACTACCCGTCACTTCTCTTGGCATTGGACATTTTCTTGGTGTCCAACCCATAGTAACTTATTAGAAAATTCTAGCCCTTTTACTTTCCCCAGAAAATCCATAAGAAAGCTTTGCCTGATGTGATCGGTAATTATTTATTTCATAGGGATGGTAAGCAAGAAATTCTTCCAATTTTATTTCACTCTTCCTAAAAAATGAGAAATTCCTTCAAACCAGAAGTGTACTGTTTTTGCCTGAGGCTCTAGATTCATCACGTGACTGCTCATCATTTCATTCATATTCATCATATGAGTGTCATTCACATGGGCACTCCATGCCCCTCATAAAATAACCCTGGCTTATTGCATAACAGGAACACGAGCTTTAAAGTGAAACAGATCTTGGTTGATGAACTAACTTTGTCACTCAAGAGCTGATGATTTTGGTCCAGTTACTTAGCCTCAGTCTGAACTTTTTAACAAGTAAAATGAATTTGTGACAGACATAATACAGTCATTGCCTCCCAAGATCTACTTCTTCCTTCTCCTTTGCTCATAGAACCCCAGGTGGTGAATCATAATTCAGTGTGACTGTCCTGTGTCCATATTCCCAGCCTCCCTTGCAATTCTGGGTGGTGTGGTCATGTGACCCAGGCGTGGCCAATGAGACACATGGGAATCAGCTCTGGGTGCTTCTGGACAGGTATTGTCCCCTGTTCGAAGTCACATAGGTGGTTCCTTCCTCTTTTCCTCTTCTTCGTTGGCCCCCCCATATGGTGCCTAATGCTGCAACAGCCAACACAGAGAGTATACCGAGAAGAAGAAAAGGAGTCTAGATATTTGATGGCGGCATTGACCCACTGTTCCAGCCCTAATTGTTTAAGCAACTGTCGGTATGGTATGAAGTCCCTAACAGCTGAAAACAGTCATAACTAAAGCTGGTTGGGAAGATTAAAGAAGATGCTACACGAAGGTCACTTGGTAAAGCACCTGGCATATCCTAGGTTGTTCTGACTCCACAGCCTGCCCTATTTCCAGGACAATAGGCTGCCATGAAGACTGCATTCACCCATAACATATATTGCCCAATGACACTAAATTAAGTGCCACTCTAAGCACTCTGTGGCTCATCATGTAAATGCAGATAACTTCATATAATAAACAAACACAGCCTTTTGACATTACACAAAACGCTCCCCCATAAGACTCTATGTAGGAAATCCCAAGCATGAAAGTCCTGCTGACAAACCACTCATTGAAAATTACTGCACAGAGACATTGACTTGAGGATCCACAGGACAAGCACATGGAAATTCTCGCTCATATCTAATGGAGGTGGAAAGAATTCTACTTTTCACAGAGTGATAATGGAGAAAAATAATGGGATTTGAAGTAAGTAAATTTGAACAAAACTATTTTTGGTGCCTTTGGCAAATACTATCATGAATCTAGTTTAATTCTTTTTCCATGTAGCAATGCTCTGCTTTTCTAGGACAGTTAGAATTAACTGCTGCAGAAATGAACTTTCCACATGAACAGAGTTAGCCACTTTAGGTAGTATTTGGATTAAGGAAACCTTTTCTAGTTGACTCCATTATTGTTATAACATCAATTATTGCATTAGACCGAAACACAGAACATTTAAGAAACTCATCCAATCTCCTCACATAACTTTACTCCTGTATTCTGAAGTTGTCCTTTCCTGTATTTTCAGGCACAGTGTTAGACTCCAGCAACTCACAACTACCTTTTAGTTCTTGTTTGTTTGTTTGTTTTTAGCCTGTGGCTGGAAGAGAAATTAGTCATAAATACCAAGCTTGTGACAAATATAGACAATTTTGTTCAGGGAAAACAAGATTGCATACCACACAAAAAGCAAGAGAAAGCATGTTTTTTAAAAGATTTATTAAAATCAAAAGAAGTAAATGTTAGATTCCTGGTTTTGCTCATTTAATTTAAAGGCAAATGGACACAATTTTAGAAAAAATGAAAATAGAATGAAGACGTCACCTAAAGGGAGTTGACAGATAAATCTGGAATACAAGGACAGTCGCAATGCCACAGAATAGTTAAAAACTAAATATAAGAAACAACAAACAGAAGAGAAAATTGACAATTCTGAATCCCATAAGGAAAGGCAAATATCAGGGCCTGTCTCAGAATGCTGATGAGAAGGGTAAGGAAATCAAAGCAACAAGAAGAATAGATGCGGAGGTCTCGAAGAACAATTGCAAACACATAACCAGTGTTTCTAATTGTAATAGAAAAAAAACTTCGGAGCTGAAGTCAGATTTCCATATGCAATCTGAAGAGGTTCGCCTCACTTCAGGCTAAACCACTGAAAAGAAACCCTCACATAAACAAATCCAGGAAACATTTCTAAAGCACATTTAAGACTAATCCTACAAGCTTCCAGAAAGGAAAATAGACAATTACAAACGAAGAAACTCACTCTGACCAAGAATTACCTTTTCTTTTTTATCTGTTATTACACTTATAATTCCTAATTTTGTGAATTTGTATTTCTTCATGATGTTTTTTTTTTGGTTTGTTTTTTGTTTATTTGTTTTTACTAAAACTGATGGTTTGCCTGTTTTATTGCTGTTTTCAAAAAAAACAAAAAAAACAACAGGTTTAAATTTAGCCTTTCATGTTTTTGTTAATTCTTCTAATTAATTAAATGCTGTTTTATTTTTATTAATTTTTTTTTTCTGCACTCAGGTATATTTTGTTTTCAAATGTCATGAGTTGAGCCTGGTTCATTTCTTTTCATTCTTTCTTATGAAGTTTCTCATAATTACAGCTTATGCATATCCATAGGTTTTAATATTAGATACTTTTTTACCATCTACCTTGTTTTCAAGATAACTAGCAATTACACTTTTCATTTCTTCTTTGATCCAATAATAACTGCTTAATGAAACACTTCGATTTGCAAATGGTTTGGTATATTTAATTTCTACTTTTGTCTCATATTTGTTTTTATTGCATTTTCTTAAAACTGCAATATGTATCTGTATTGGTCAGCCAAAGGGGTGCTAATGTGAAATACCAAAAATGGGTTGGTCTTTATAAAGGGTATTTATTTGGGGTAGAACTCCATAGACATCAGGCCATAAAGCGTTAAGTTTCTTCTCTCACCAAAGTCCATTGCCACGTGTTAGAGCAAGACAGTTGCCGACGTTTGCCAGGGTTCAGGCTTCTTGGGTTCCTCTCTTCCCGGGGCTGCGTTTCTCTCCAGGCTTAGCTCCTGTTTCCTCCACAAGGTCAGCTGTAGACTATCAGGCAAACGGCTCACTTCTCTTCTCCTGGGGACTCCTCCCCAACATCAAAACTCCATCATCGGGAAGCGGCTGTGGCTCAATCAGTAGAGCTCCTGGTTACCATATGGGAGGCCCCGGGTTCATTTCCTGGGGCCTCCTGGTGAAGGCAAGCCCGCCTGCACGACGTGGTTAGCTGACCCAGCGAGCACAAGCAGCAAGGGGGGTATAAATGAATAAATAAATAAAATCTTTAAAAAAAAAAAAAAAAAACTCCATCATCAGAATTGCTTCTCAAGGTTCCGGGAAGATGTTGGACAAGTAAGACACAGCAATCTCTTCTCCAGAAAAATAGCTAGAGGACAAGTGGAAACAGCCCCGAAAAAGATCTTCTAGGGTTTAGGACAACAGGTGAAGGCTGCACACCACCCAAAGGAGAGAGGGACAGAAGAGGGAAATCGCGACAAAGGAACCGTGAGTGGGAAGTAGCAGCTTCTGCTGCTGCCGGCACCCTCCCCCACACTCTTCAGAATTCTGGGGCCTCTGGGCCTGCGACCACAGACAAAAGGGGCTTCAGGGATCTGCCACTCCCGGAAAAGGGAGAGAGAGGGACACAGCCTTAGGCTGACTCAGGTTCTGACCTGAAGTTTGGGCTGCGGAGCCCCACGGACCCTTCCACACAGTGGTTTGCCCTGGGAGCCTAGGAAGGACTGGAGAAATCCGACCCTCACAACCTCCCTCTCTTCTAGCCTGGACTAACTGTTGAGGATACCACTGGAGAGGGGAGAGAGAGCCTGGGGCTGACCCTCCTTTGGACTCCCAGGTTTGGTCTGCCCTGTCCCTAGAGCCCTTCCAGGCCGGGTGGGGCTGCGCCATTGTTTGCCTTGGAGCCTGCAAGGGGCTAAAGATCTATAAACCTCCCAATCTCTCCTCTACTAACAGGGACTGATTGTTGAGGATTCAGAAGGGAGTAGAAATATTTCCTAGCTGGGAAAAGGGGGGAGCTACGAGAGAAGTCTGGAGAACTGTCTCAGAAAGTTTGAATCACAGGGCTCCTAGCCCCCAGACAGGAAGCTCTATCACATTGATCTGGCCTGTATCACAACAAATACGCTCCGACCAGGCATTGAATTGAGAGCTGCCAACAAGCGCCATCTCCTGGCAGACCAAGGAAGTGCACGTAAGAAAATAAGTAAGAGAGGCTTTTACTGGCCTCTGTAGCCTCCCGGCCCAAGGCCCTAGGAAACGACTCTACAACCAATTACTGGGTCCAGTGCCCAGTTTTGAGCAACCAGCAGAACAATCCTAACAATCAAGGTTGAGCCAAAAATCAAAGAGCTGTGGTAACTCACAGCCTCCTGCCACTAAAACACCATAAAAGAGAAAGGGATAGAGCATCTAAGTAAAATACAAACTAACCAGATGCCTAAGCACCAGCAAAAAATTACGAGCCATACTAAGAAAACAGAAGACATGGCCCAAGAAAAGGAATACAGCAAAGTCCCAGAAGAGATGCAGAATTTGAGAGAACTAATCAGTGAGATGAACACAAATTTCCAAAATCAAATTAATGAGATGAAAGAGAATATAGTTAAAGGGATCAATGACATCAAGAAGTCATTGAGCGAATGCAAAGAAGAATTTGAAACACTGAACAGAAGAATAACGGAGTTCATGGGAATAAAAAACACAATAGGTGAAGTCAAAAATACATTTGAAGCATACAACAGCAGACTCGAAATGATAGAAGAAAGAATAAGTGATACCGAAGACAGAGCAGCTAAAATTGAAGAGAGAAAAGAACAGAGATAGAAAAGAATGGAAAAAATTGAGCAGGGGCTCAGACAGTTGAATGACAAAACAAAACGCAAGAACATACGTGTCATGGGAGTTCCAGAAGGGGAAGAGAAAGGAAAAGGGGCAGAAAGAGTATTTGAGGAAATAATAGCTGAAAATTTCCGAATTCTCACGAAAGAAATGAACTTACATGTCCAAGAAGCACACCGTACCCCAATGAGAATAAATCCAAATAGATCTACGCCAAGACACATATTATTCAGAATGTCAAATGTAAAAGATAAAGAGAAAATTCTCAGAGCAGCAAGAGAGAAGCAAACAATCACGTACAAAGGACGTCCAGTAAGACTCAATGCAGATTTCTCTTCAGAAACCATGGAAGCGAGAAGACAGTGGTATGATACAATTAGGAACCTGAAAGAGAAAAACTGCCAGCTGAGAATTCTTATCCAGCAAAACTGTCCTTCAAATATGAAGGTGAATATAAAGTATTCACAAACAAACAGAAACTAAGAGAGTTTGCAAAAAAGAATCCACCTTTGCAGGAAATATTAAAGGAAGCCTTAGAACCTGAAAGAAAAAGACAGGAGAGAGAGGCTTGGAGGACAGTATAGAAGAAAGAAAAGCAGAAAGGATAACCAAAAGAGTAAAAAGAGAGACAAAAATAAGATGACATATGAAAACCAAAGAATAAAATGGAGGAAATAAATAGTGCATTTTCAGTAATATCATTGAATGTGAATGGATTAAATTCCCCAATCAAAAGATACAGGATAGGGAAGTGGCTGTGGCTCAATCAGTAGGGCTCCCATTTACCATATGGGAGGCCCCAGGTTCGGTTCCCGGGGCCTCCTGGTGAAGGCAAGCCCGCCCGCGCGGCGTGGTTAGCTGACCCAGTGAGCACAAGCAGCAAGGGGGAGATAAATGAATAAATAAATAAAATCTTTAAAAAAAAAAAAAAAGATACAGGCTGACAGAATAGATAAAAAAACATGAGCCATCCATATGCTGCTTATAAGAAACTCACCTCAGACACAAGGATACAAGCCGGCTGAAAGTAAAAGGTTGGAAAAAGATACTCCACGCAAATAGTAAACAGAAAAGAGCAGGGGTAGCTATACTAATATCAGACAAAACAGACTTCAAATGCAAAAAAAGTGATAAGAGATGAGGAAGGCCATTATATAGTAATAAAAGGGACGATCCTCCAGGAAAATATAACAGTCATAAATATCTACCCACCTAACCAGGGTGCCCCAAAATATATGAGACAAACTCTGGCAAAACTGAAGGGAGAAATAGACATTTCTACAATAATCGTCGGAGGCTTCAACATCCCTCTCACATCATTAGATAGAACAACTAGACAGAAGATCAACAAGGAAACAGAGAACTTGAACAATATGATAAACAAGTTAGACCTAACAGACATATACAGAACACTGCATCCAAACTCAGCGGG
The DNA here is from genome assembly GCA_026826555.1 of Tolypeutes matacus. Lineage (NCBI taxonomy): Eukaryota > Metazoa > Chordata > Mammalia > Cingulata > Chlamyphoridae > Tolypeutes > Tolypeutes matacus. Next base: position 679,344 of record JAKSZT010053832.1, read on the forward strand.
TTATACATTCTTCTCAAGTGCCCATGGATCTTTCTCTAGGATAGACCACATGTTAGGTCACAATACAGCGCTCAATAAATATAAAAAGATTGAAATTATACAAAGCACCTTCTCAGATCATAATGGAATGAAACTAGAAATCAATAACAGACAGGAAAAAAGGAAATTTGCAAATGTGTGGAGACTGAACAACACACTCCTAAATATTCAGTGGGTCAAAGAAGAAATTGCAAGTGAAATCAGTAAATATATTGAGACAAATGAAAATGAGAACACAACATATCAAAACTTATGGGATACAGCGAAGGCAGTCTTGAGAGGGAAATTTATAGCCCTAAATGCCTATATTAAGAAACAAGAAAGAGCTAAACTCAAAGATTTAACTGAACAACTTGAGAAACTAGAAAAAGAACAGCAAACCAATTCCAAAGCAAAAAGAAGGAAAGAAATTATAAAGATTAGAGCGGAAATAAACGAAAATGAGAACAGAAAAGCAATAGAGAAAATCAACAAAACCAAAAGCTGGTTCTTTGAGAAGATCAATAAAATTGACAAACCCCTCGCTAGACTAACAAAGAAAAAAAGAGAGAAGATGCAAATAAATACAATCAGAAATGAAAGAGGGGAAATTACAAATGACCTCACAGAAATAAAAAGAATCATAAGAGGATATTATGAGAAACTATATGCCAACAAACTAGACAACCTAGATGAAATGGACAAATGTCTAGAAACTCATAACCAACCTACACTGACACAACAAGAAATACAAGAACTTAACAAACCAATCACAATTAAGGAGATTGAATCCATCATCAAAAATCTCCCAGCAAAGAAAAGTCCAGGACCAGATGGCTTCACAGGTGAATTCTACCAAGCATTTCTAAAAGAATTAACACCAAACCTGTTTAAACTCTTCCAAAAAATTGAAGAGGAGGGAAAATTACCCAGCACTTTTATGAAGCCAACATCACCCTAATACCAAAGCCAGATAAAGATTCCATAAGAAAAGAAAATTACAGACCAATCTCTCTCATGAACATAGATGCAAAAATTCTCAACAAAATACTTGCAAATCGAATCCAACAGCATATCAAAAGACTTATACATCACGACCAAGTGGAATTTATTCCTCGCATGCAAGGCTGGTTCAACATAAGAAAATCAATCAATGTAATACACCACATTAACAAATTGAAGGAAAAAAAACACATGATCATCTCAATAGATGCAGAAAAGGCATTCAACAAAATCCATCCTTTTTTGATAAAAATACTTCAAAAGATAGGAATAAAAGGAAAATGCCTCAATATGATAAAAGGCATATATGAAAAACCCACAGCCAACATCATACTCAATGGGGAAAGGTTGAAAGCTTTCCCCCTAATATCAGGAACAAGACAAGGATGCCCACTGTCACCATTGTTATTCAACATTGTACTAGAAGTTCTAGCGAGGGCAATTCGACAAGACAAAAAAATTATAGGCGTCCAAATAGGAAAAGAGGAAGTAAAACTCTCACTGTTTGTGGATGACATGATCCTGTATTTAGAAAATCCTGAAGTATCCACAACAAAGCTACCTGAACTAATAAATGAGTTCAGCAAAGTGGCAGGATATAAGATCAACACGCAAAAATCAGTAATATTTATGTACACTAGTACTGAACAATCTGAGGAGGAAATCAGGAGGAAAATTCCACTTTCAATAGCAACAAAAGACTCAAATACCTAGGAGTTAATTTAACCAAGGAAGTACAGGACCTATATGCAGAAAACTACAAAACAATGCTAAAAGAAATTTAAAAAGACCTAAACAAATGGAAAGACATTCCGTGTTCATGGATTGGAAGAATAAATATCGTGAAGATGTCAATCTTGCCCAAACTGATTTATAGATTCAATGCAATACCAATCAAAATCCCAACAGCTTACTTTACAGAATTAGAGAAGGCAATAACCAAATTCATCTGGAAGGGTAAGTGCACCCGAATAGCCAAAAGTATTCTAAAAAAGAAGAGCAATGTGGGAGGAATTTCGCTGCCTGACCTTGAAACATATTACAAAGCTACAGTGGTCAAAACAGCATGGTACTGGCATAAAGATAGACATATCGATCAGTGGAATAGAATTGAGAATCCAGAAATAAACCCTCACCATACACAACCAACTGGTTTTTGACAAACCTACCAAGCCCACACTGATGGGAAAAAACAGTCTCTTCAACAAATGGTGTTGGGAGAACTGGATATCTATAACCAAAAGAATGAAAGAGGACCCCTATCTCACCCCCTATACAAGAATCAACTCAAAATGGATCAAAGATCTAAATATAAAAGCCAGGACCATAAAACTACTAGAAGAAAATGTAGGGAAACATATTCAAGACCTTGTAGGAGGTGGTGGTTTCTTGGACCTCACACCCAAAGCGTGTGCAACAAAAGAAAAAGTAGATAAATGTGACCTCCTCAAAATTAAACACTTTTGTACCTCACAGGACTTTGTCAGAAGGGTGAAAAGGCAGCCAACTCAATGGGAAAAAATATTTGGAAATCACATATCTGATAATGGTTTAATATCCAGGATATATAAAGAGATGTTACAACTCAACAATAAAAAGACAAATGACCCAATTAAAAAATGGGCCAAAGACTTGAATAGACATTTCTCCGAAGAAGAAATACAAATGGCAAAGAAACACATGAAGAAATGCTCAACATCACTCATGATTAGGGAAATGCAAATCAAAACTACAATGAGATATCATTTCACACCTATCAGAATGGCCACTATGAAAAAGACAGAGAACTCCAAGTGTTGGAGAGGATGTGGAGAGATAGGAACACTTCTTCACTGCTGGTGGGAATGCAGGATGGTACAACCACTATGGAGGACTGTTTGGCAGTTCCTAAAGAAGTTGAATATAGACTTGCCACGTGACCCTGCAATACCACTACTGGGTATATACCCAGAAGAACTGAGAGCAGTGACACAGACATCTGCACACCGATGTTCATAGCCATATAATTCACCATTGCCAAAAGTTGTAAACAACCCAGGTGTCCATCAACAGATGAATGGATAAACAAACTGTGGTCTATTCACACGATGGAATATTATGCAGCTGTAAGAAGAAATGAAGTCGTAAAGCATATGGCAACATGGATGAACCTGGAGGACATTATGTTGAGTGAAGGAAGCCAGACACAAAAGGATAAATACTGTATGAATGCATTACTATGAACCAAATATATTGTGTAATATATTGTTTGATTCAAAAAAAAAAAAAAAAATTTACATGTATCCTTTACATTTAATTGAGAAATGTATATATTTATTCATCTGTGTTTGCTTTTTAGTTTTTAATTGCTTATGTTTTCAATTATTAAATGTATAAAATAAAGTTAAAAAAAAATAAAAAATAAAAAAACTCAAAAAAAAAAAATTGCTTCTCAAAAACTGCCTCTTCTGTCCTTTCCCTGGCCTTTAATATTCGATTCCCCCACCCACCAAGGGGTGGGGCTCAACGCCCTACTGACGTGGCCCAGTCAACACCCTATCATAACGTAATCATGCCCAGATTAACAGATCAGTTTACAAGCATGATCCAATTATATTTTTTGAATTCATAATTACATCAAATTCCCAGATGGCTACAGTAGCTATAAAATGGGAAATTTACTGAATTTTCCTTGTGAAATAACATATGGTAAATTTTTGGAACTTTCCTAAGGGTTTTTGAAAAGAAGACATATTGTCTATTTGTAAAGCACAGAGTCAGTGTACATATATTAGATCAATTATGTTGAAAATATTCCAGTTAAATCTTGTTGAGCTCACCTTTTAGTTCCAATAGTTTTTAAATCCATTTTCTTTAATTTTTAGACAGATCATAATTTCTTCAAATAATTATACTCTTGTCTCTGCCTTTATAGTCTTTCTACCACTTATTTCTTTTTCTTTTCTTATTGCATTGGCTAGGTGGTTCCATTTAATACTTACTATTATATGAGTCTATTATCCTCTTTCTCATTCCAATGGAATGTTTTAATATTTTAACATTAAGCTTGATGTTGGTTGGTAATATTAAGAAATTTTCCTTAGAGTTCTAGTGTGCTAAAAATAGTTTTATCTGCATTCTATGTTGAATTTTATCACATGCCTTCAATGACAGTTATTTAGATGATTCTACAATCTCTTAATGACTGAATTTTAAGCCATTCCTTCATTCCTAGGAAAAACCATACTTGGTCATGATGTATTATTCTGAAAAAAAAGAGAAAAACCTGCTGGATTCCATTTATTAATATTTTACTTAGGATTTGAACATTTGGTGCATGAGATTGGAGTATAATTTTCCTTTTCCATGCTATGCTTGATGTTTTGGTGTGAGTATTATAGTACTCTTTTTTAGAAAGCATATTTCTATTTCTTTCTATGCTCTAGAAAAATTTATATTACATAGGAAAAACATGTTCATTTGAATGGTCATTAGAATTCATATATACAACTATCTTGACCTGGTGTCTTTCTAAGGAATAGTTAGCTGGATGCATTTTCAATTTCTTCTATGGATATTGATCTATTTGGGCTTTTTACTACTTGAGGAACTTAAGATTTTTCTTTTAAATACATCCATTTTATCTAATTTTTCTATTTTATTACTGTAAAATTATACATAGTAACTGCTCATAATTTATAATTCTTTTATATCTGTGTTTCTATCCCCTTTGTTACTTCTGATATATATTTGTGTCTTCTTTTTTCTTAATTGGGCTTGCCAAAGGTCAGTGTATTTTATTGGTCTTCAAGGAAAAACTTTTAGCTACTAATGAAATCTATTATTGTTTTGTGGTTGTTACTCTTCTGTTTCATCATGTGTGCTCTTATCTTTACTTCTCTTTGCATTACTTTGCTGCCCTTTCATACTTTTTGAGTTGAACAATGTGTTGTGTTTTTTTTTAACAAAGCATGGTGTTTTTCTATATGGGCAAACCCATATCCCTTTAATTATAATAATTCTTTCAAACGGTCTACATCTAATCAGGGGCCTTATTTATATCTGCTGGTTTATTATTTGTAAAGCAATTGTATTGAGATATACTCACATATCATACAATCCATCTAAAGTGTACACTCAATGGCTTTTGGAATAATCACAGAGTTGTGCAATGATCACCGCAATCAATTTTAGAGCACTTTCAATACTCCAAAAGTAAAACCTACCTACCCCTTAGCAGTAACCTCTCAATCCCCTATCCTTCCCCTGCCATACATAACTGCTAATCTAATTCCGCCTCTATAAATGTATTTATATTTACATTTAATATAAATTGAGCCAAACAATATGTAGTATTTTTGCCCAAATACCACCCTATTATTAACATCTTGTAATATTAGCATACATTTCTGTTGATTCATGGAAGAACATTCTTATATTTGTACTACTGACCACACGTCATCCACAACAGGGTTCACTATTGTAAATGTTTGAAAATAGAGAGATGTGGTGATAGCATATAATATGAATGTAATTAACAGTGCTAATATGTGGGCATAACTGTGGTTGAAAGGGAAAGCTTAGGGTTGTGTATGTCACTAGAGGGACAGCTAGAGGATGAAACATGGGGCTGTACAGCCTAGTGTTCATTAATTTTTATTTTCAATTTTCCCTGCTTTTAAGGCTTTAAAATTTTCTCTCAGTAATGCTTTGGCAAAATCCTACAAGTTTTGATATGTAGTTCTCTCAAATCTTTCATTTCCAAGTAATTCATAATTTCAGTTTGGATTGTCCTTTAGTCCAAAAAGAGTATTTTTTAAACGTCAAGTGATAAACTTAGTTTGGTTTTGTCTACTTTTTTTGGTAAATTTATAATTTTATTGCATTGAGGTCAGAGAAAATAAACCATATGATTTCTATTTTTTTGGAATTTATTGAAATAGTCTTTGTGTGCTACTAATCAATTTTTGTAGAAGTGTTCCATGGTTGTTTAAAGAATATGTATTCTCTTTTGAATACAAAGAATAAAACATATCTATTTGATCTAGGCTTTAATTAGATTTATCAAATCTTCCATATCCTTACATGCCTTTTGTCAATTTTTACCTACAGATTTTTGGAAAACGTAAGTAAAAACCTCTTATTATACCTGTGGTTGTGCCAGTTTTTCCTTGTGTTTATTTTTTTCTCTATATTATTCACAGCTGTTGTTAGTGCACAAAAGTTATTCATGCAAAAGACTCCATCTTATCCAGTTTAATTTTTTTACTCTAAATCCTAATTTTCTAATATTAATATTGCTATATCACCTTTAGCATCTTCTATTAGTTAACATTTGTGTGATCCATATTTTACAATACATTTATTTTCAACCATTCTGTGTGATTTTATGTATTTCCTCATTAAAAGCATTTAGTTAGGGGGGCGGTATAGCTCAGGGGTTGAGTGCCTGCTTTGTATGTATGAGGTTCTGGGTTCAATCCCTGGTACCTCCTTAAAAAAAAAAAGGTATGTAGTTATTTTAAAATACACCTCAGAGTAGTTTATAGAGGTGTTTTAGCCATTATACATTTAATGTAATTTTTTTTTTCTTTTTTACCGGGAGGTCCCAGGTATCGAACCCAGGTCCCTTCATATGGGAGACGGACGCCCAACCATTTGAGCCACATCCGTCCCCTTAATGTAATTTTGATGTCTGTATTTTTCCTGCCATTTTATTTTATGCTTTCCATTTACCATACTTTTTGTATTGTTTCTGTCCTGCTTTTTGTTGGAATGAGCACATTTTCTTTATTCCATTTTTTAAAATTCTCTCTAGTGGACTGAAAGCAATAGCTCTTATTTCATTCTTACACACACATTTAAACAGAGTTCTTCTCCATGTCTAGTTTAATTAGCGTCTTAAAAGATTTGCTGATGTTCTGTTGTTTCTTTGCGGCAAATATAAAGAAATCAAATATAAGGATTTCACACTTACACACAAGTAAAAAGAAGTTTAGGTGTAAGGTCTAAAACAGGGCATATGGTATATTACCACCTAATTGAACAAGTGGAAGTGGCACACATGCATACAGATGCAAATGTGCCTCTGTATGTTTAAAATATCTCTAAAAAGAGACCCAAGAACTGAAAACATTTGCTTCCTCTGTGATTTGGAAAAGCGGGTGAGAAAGATTTTTATGATTAAATATCTCTCCGTGCTTTTTGAATTTTGACTGTACTATCTAGACAATTTTAAAAATTAAAAATAAACCAAGTTTTACTGGTTTCTTTGTTCCTTTCTTGGGTCTCAGGTGTTTCTCTTTCTTGGACTCTTGTGGCTGGAGCTTTGCTAAACTGGGTCCTGGACCTGTTCTTGCTGTGTCTGAACAGGTGCTAACTTCTACCTGTTTTACTTTCACACGTGAAAAACACAAGTTTAGGTGGATTCAGTATTCTATATTAAAATGCATTTTATCAGGTCTTTATATTGCCACTGTCTTCTAACATTCTAATATTACAGATGGAAAGTCTGATGTCAGCCCCTACTGTCATATTTAAGAGGAGGAGTCTTTTTTTTTTCCATCATGGAAGTCTTATAGATTTTCTTCTTAATATTGGCAATTCTTGAGTTTTAACATAGTGTCTAAGTATGTGTGTATGTATTTCATCCCAATTGATACTATATATATCCTTTACATCTGAAGATTTCTTTCTTTCTTCAATTATTGGGAGGTTTTCTTCAGTTATTTGTTTGATTTTAGTCTCTCTTCCATGCCCTTTGTTCCCTCCTTCTACTTATAGATGTATCTTGAGCCTTTCTGTCTCTTTTTTCCCCCATACTTTCCATATCTTTGTTCTTTTATTCTGTGTTCTAAAAGAATCTCTTGACTGGATTGTCCAGTTCACTAACATGTCCTAAAGTTATTTCCCTTCTGCTCCTCAACTAATCTATTATTTTTAAATGAAAAATTTAACGTCCAAAGTCTTTTATCGATTCCTTTCCATAATATACTAGTTCCTTAACCTTACCCAAGGATATTAATTAACAACACTGTTAAAACTTCTATTTATTAGCTCTGTTTCTCTGGGTGTTAATTCTTCTGTTTTGGGTGCCCCTCGCCCCTAATGTTGGATCTTGGTTGGTTGTTCCTCTTTCTTCTTAAGAATTCCTATTCATTGAACGGCCAATGGATGCTGGCACTGTTTCCTATAGCCTACTTCCAATGGGTGTGAGGAAAGGGTAGGATGTGTGGTCTGCTGGGATATGCTGGCAGTTTATCTTCAACATTGGAGCCTTCCTGTCTCTCCTGAAGGTTTCTGACTGCCTGGAAGAGAAGCCTGATTCTCTGGCACCAGTGCCCTGCTGACTGCTACCTAAGGAAAATACCCTTTACCACACACTCCTCTGCTCAAACAGGTTCACATACCCACATCTCTCATCCCATCTCCTTTTACTTGTTGACTCTGGTGTGTAATGTCTCCCACCACAGGATTTCTCCTATATTTTGGAATATGGTTTCTTAAAGTTTTATTTCTCCAAAGATATGAACTGGCTACTTTTTATCTCTTAGGAATTCCCCAGAATTTCAGGTTATTTTGGTAGAACTTTTTCTTCTTTTCCATAGCTATCATATAGGTTTCTTGTTCTTCATGCATCTTTGAAGTCATTTCATGAGATTTGCAATGTGTGGTGAAGTGGGCGCAAAATTCTCAGCCACTACCTTGATCCAAAGTTCCATATCTTATCTTAAATTCCTTTCAAACATCTCTAATATTTTGTTGGCATAGGGTATAATATTTTAAGTAGGGTCTCAATTTCCAATCATATATTCTAGATACCCCACAGTATAGCTAATCATTTGGAAGGACCTAAATGCCAGAAGTGATACGAAGTCCAGTATAATCCCACCAGGGGTTGCTGAGGAATGGAAGGACTGTTTTCCCTTGTTTATGAACATAGCTTATGACATGGGATGGGATGTTGGACAAACCTAAAGGAAAATTTTGCCAATATTGCTAATTAGTGTCTTAGCAATATAGAGTATATCACGCACAGTCAGTCAACTTTGCTTCTTCCTGTCCTTCAAATGGCTACTGCAGTTCAAGTCAAAAAGGATTATTACTCCCTTGATTTCATTGTAGGCAAAGCTTTCCTACATAATTAGATCAGAGTGAAAGGGAACTGATGTACTTCCAAACTTTACCAGTAACCTCTTTTTAGCCAAGGACTCCTTAAAACTTTACTTTAAGCATTTTAAAGGAAAGGCTTCCTTCCACTCTTGATTACAGATAATCAAAACCAGTTTAGTTTACTAAATGCCCATCCTCTTGGTAGCTAGTTTGACAAACATTGCTCAATAGCAAAAATCAAACAACATGTCAGTTAGGTTTCTTGAGATGCCAACAAACATGAATATGCTTAGTTTATTAAATATCTCCTGTTTGCTTATTTGTCTGTTTTTTTTTATTATTAATGAAATAATGAAAATACTCTAATAATGATTGAAATGATGAATTCACAACTTTGTGATTATACCAAATGCCATTGATTGTACACTTTGAATGAATTGTATGCTTTATTAGTATGCATCAATAAAATTGATTTGTCAAAAAAAATGTAAGTATATAGATTTTTGTTTTTTAAAAAAATCTCCCATTGATCCCCTTATAAACACTTACAGGAAGATCTTAGATGGGAGGAACTTCTGGAGCATAGCTCTTTAAGAGATGAATCTGGCAAGCAAAGCTAAGGAAATCCAACCTTGAAATGTTTCTTTTTAAGGTCAAATATCCTGAACTATGTGCATTAAAGGCTACTTTATTCTCAAAATCAGTAACTTTCACTATCTTGAAATAAGGAGTAGTTTTGTTGCTCCTGAGAAAAACTGTTAGCTTATTATGTTATGGACATTGTGGGTTATGGAACTGATTGGATTTCTCTTTCCAAGTTGTCTGCCAGGAAGCTCAGAATCAAATCTACGCCCCCTTCCATTTTGTAGTAGGTATGCCAAAGTCTGTGGTGTGTATTTTTATTTTAGTCTTTATTATATGCTTTTATCCTTGTTTTTGTTTTTTTTTTTTTTTTTGGTCACCTACTTCTGGTTTATCTTACCAGATTTTCTATCTACTTCTGGGCTGTCTTCAACCCCTGTTTTCAATTAGAAATGACTGAAAAATAAAAACTCTTATTCTGTAAAATGTGCACAGTGAGGTTGCTTGATGAAGCTTGATTGTCCTTTAGATGGCCTTAAATAACTACATGAGCTTAATCTGGACCCCTGACAGTCGCAGAATCAGATCAGGATCAAGAAAACCAGCACTGAGAGTTGAGGCTCCCCACCTTTGACCTCATATAAAAGAGGTGATATCGGGCATGAGATCCCTGCCCTCCCACTTGCAGAGGGGGAGCCACGCGCAGTCACCGTAAAGCATGAGGGAACCCCAAGGGGCAGGCTGGGCCTGGGGTCCTCTGTGGTCAGAAAACAGACTCCTCTCGGTGCCTGCAACGCCTTAGGCTTGACGTCCATATCTATCAACCAGGGGACCACTGAGCACCTTCACCTGGCAGAAATGGCTACACCGCTACCTGAGCCGGCAGGTGGAAGTGATTAGAGGCCGCACGTCCCAGAGCAGCCACACGGGTGCTGCCAGGCTGAAGAACTACCAGCCATTTGGCTAAGGAACTCCTAACTGACCTGCTCCAGGGAGAGGGAGTCTGGACTCTCAACCCCAGCTTTCCTAGCTCTGTCCCCGTTATGCCAACACCAGCTTGGTGACAGGTTGAGGATGACCTTTTTAAATTCACAGAATGCTACTGTCTTAGATCATGATTCATGCCAGTGCCAATAACGATGGAATAATGTCTACAAATCCTGATTAGCATAATAGATGTAAAAAAAAATCCTTACAATTGCTTTACTCACTTGGATCCCAAAGAAGAGAGAAGATTTTCTTGTATACAGATTATAAAATATATGTTGAAGACTTTTCCCCTTTAAAGAAGCCACCCAGATGTGACAAACTGTGGCCATACACACTACTATCTAGATTTATCGCCATTGAGTTCATAGTCTATATTTTAAAGGGAAAATGATTGGAGCTGTAAAGAATCATTATTTTAAAAAAAGAAATTAATAATTTTTGTTTCAGAGACTCCCCATTCCCTTCATGCTGAGAGGCTCACCACACTTCCCTCCAGTCTGAATACCAACCTTCAATTAAATGTCTGCCTACAATGGCTATTCCCCGTATACCATTCCAGATGTCGAGCCAGCCGGGAGGGGCCCCTGGGCCATTTTGTGGTTGATGTCCAAGTCACTTCCCTGCTTTTCCTGGGCACTAAGCCAAATACATGATATAAAGCATTTCAAATAGACATCAAAATTAATTTTTTACTCAAATGAAATTCAGGATTGTGTACCCTGTTTTAGGAAGTTTGAGTGATGTCAACAAACTAGAGAAGATTCTTAAATAAAGTCATTCCCCTGAACATTCAATCAACACAATTTCCTCCAGACAGTGAGATTGCTTCCATCAGACCAAGTTTCGAGTCTAGCAAGATTTGCACTAAAATGCTAGATATTGCAGAGCGAGTGGTTTTCCAAACCTCCAGGCCCATGAACTTTCTCTGGTGAGTTAAAACGACATTAAATTCTACCCGTATAATGTGTCCAGCCCACAAAAATGCCAATGACAATTAACTTAGCACCAGCCCCAGAATTCCAATCGCATTTAGAAGCTGTGAGTCACAGTCTCTCTTCATGAACTAAATTCATGACCTCCATGAAAAAAAGCTTCTCTACTTCTATGCTCTCAACACCCCTACTGTAGCATCATTAGGATTACTTTTGCCCATTTGTCTCCCCTGCTAGGCTGTGAACTAGTTGAAAACAGAAACAGTCTTGTTCCTCATTCTATCCCTGAAGCTTGGTAGGTGATCGGCTTGTGTTGACTGAACGAAAGCCTGGGCTCATTTCTGCGTAGGAGGCTTTAAGACATTTTACATTACATTTCCCATTTCACTCTTGTGATTACACCCAGACGCTAAATTTAATGAAACGCAGAAAATGGAAATGATGTGGCAGGTTGTAATAAATACCAGCTCAGGAATTCTTTAAAAGTGTGTTTCCCCAATACAATGCCGTATTGTGCTCCTTCCAAAGGCCATATTTTACCCAGCCCATTTTGACAGATCCTAATGTACCAAATGTCATTTATGACAATATCCATTACCTGTGCTTGCTGCAGTCTGACAGCAATCACATTCAGAGTGACACCATATCTCAAGCCAGCAGTTTCTAAAGAAACAAACCCCATTAGCACAAAGAAAGATCAACAGGCATGTGTGATGTGCTGATGAAAATTCAACCCTCTGGTAAGAAATAGAAAGATCACCTAACACAAAGGAGGAAAATTCAATAAACTCCATTTCCATGAAACGTCAATGGAATAAAAGTAATGGTTTTATAGGATGTAATCAATGGTTAAAACAGAGTCAAACAGTGTTTATATAGCTTCTGATATAGTTTTAAACGATTTCTTGTAATCCAAATTCATTAATAAAATTTGAAAGCAATAATCTTGGTATATATTATTGCCCATTATTATTCAATAATTTTCTGGGAAAATCAATTTTTAAGGAATAACATTGATCCCAACTTGTTCCTTTAAATGCATTTTTTCTCTTTTAGGTTTTGACTTGGCAAAGGAAGCATCTGTTAGATGGATAAATTATATAATGATGACTCATTTTATCTGACACCATTAGGGAAATGAGTTCTCGTCCAGGTAATGGAGTTTGCCCCTTTAGAGCATCATTTTCAGTTTGACTTTTTAAAAATGGAAAACATATATGACAGCTTCTAAACAAAAGACCTAGAAAATAACTTCTGGCTGCTCAGGGTCATTTTTGGAAACACATATCACCTTAAATGCAATGTGTCAGGGTGTTGGTTGTGATTGGAATGCTCCCGGCGTTAGGCTTCCGGAGTCCCTGGAGGCTGGTGCTTTGCTCAGTTATGAAACAGTGCCACGGTTTCCTGATCCCCAGACTGTATCCCAGCTTCCGACCTCCCTTGTGCCCCATAGAGTAGCCTGGACACCGCTCTGAGGGGATCCTCCAGCTCTGTCCTTCTGAGTTCACCATCCTGGCCCTTGGCTGTCATTTCAGAGTCAACCCTGCATACTTTGTTCCATTCGTTTGCTATCCCGTGAGGTGCCAGTGCTGTAGGGCTGGTCAACTGGTACCTTCCCTGGGGCAAGCAGGACTTGTGAGCAGTTCAGCCTCATTCTTCTGCTCCGTGTCTTTTTTAAGCATCCGATTTTTAACTTCATCTTTTAGACATTAGCCACCTCTTGAGGAACAAATTAAAGAACTCCAGTTTCCTGCTCTGGGACAACTCTGCCCCTCGGAGGGTAATGCCAAAACTATAGTGCCAGGTGGGTCTTTTTCCAGTTGGGATCCTTGGAGGGACAGTTTATTCCCAGTGAATTTGTTAATGCTTATTAATCATTCCGGAAATACTCTGAACAAGTAAGCACATTGTGACTCATCTGCAGGGTGGAAGGGGGACATCTTCTGGCCAAGGGATGTCTCGTTCACCTCCACAGGTGTGTTCATGACTGTGATGAAGGTGAGCGATCACCCGAATGGTTGCCATTTACTTTTAATGCAGTATGTCTCAAATAAGGGTGTAAGTTTTGAGGTTTGAGTGTAATTGCAAGGGAATATTTCTAGAGGGATTCTCTGCCAAGGCCAAATTAATAGGGCCTCAATTTTTTCACCGTTTTTAATAGCAAAGATCTTCTATTAAATGACTGGACAGAAGCAACTTCAATGAGTAAAGCAAAGGGTGACTTCAAATCAACCCTTTATTGATTAATATTTGCACTAATAGGTGGATATTCACGTTCACCTTAAAGTAGGATTTCACCAAACATGGAAGGAGGACGAGGGCCACAAGGGTTTGTGTAGATGAAACTGAACACTTGGATACATGTGCCTCCCAAAGCTGCACCCTGTAGACGCATCTGCTCTGCGAAATGACAGAACAAAGAGGTTTCCTCAGGAAAACAAAGCGGCCCAGAAGGAAAATGGAAATACACGACCTTTCATCTCTTAGTAAAGTTCTTCAAAGAAAAACAAGAGCGGAAATCATGGCCAGAAGTAGAAAAAAAGTGGGCACTGTTATATAAAATAAGTTTTGAGCCTTGGATCCCCATTCCCCAATCCTTTTTATTTATTAAAGTTGTCCCAACCTTCCAAGTATCCCAGTAATGTTCGTCACTCCTCACTCAGTGCTCATTCATCACTATGTAGAAAGAATACTTATTTTAACAAAGTTATTATATGCTCATTTGTAGAAAACTTGGAAAATACATTTAAAAGAAAAAATATAAAAACCCTTATTCCACAACCCAAAGATAACCACTGTTAACATTGTGCCATACTTCCTGCTGTTTTTCTTTCTGTCCGCATGTGAGTAAAACTGGTGACATGCTGTATAATTTTGTGACCTGATCTTTTAACTTAACAATATGATATTAGCATTTCCCATGTTATTTCAAAAGTGTAAACATAATAAAGATTTATAATACTCCATCCTGGAAATCTCCACATTTACTTAGCCATTTCCTTGTAGCTTAATATGTAGATTGCTTCTGGTTTTCAAGTATTATAAATAGTTAGGAGATACATGTAATTTTTGTGTAAAGCACTCTCTGTACTTACAATATCCCTTTGGGAAGCTCCCAGAAAAGGCATTTATTTGCTGGGCCAAAAACTTTTTGAGCCTCTTAATACATGTTGCAAAACTGCTTTTCAAAACTTCTTACAACTTAGTAGCACCATAATAAGCTTCAGTCACAATCACCAGTGCTGGGTTTTCACACTGTTTTATCCTTTTTTTTTTTTTTTTTTTAACGCCTGGTCATTGCTTAAATTTACATTTTTATTGATTATAAGTGACGTTGAATCTTTCCATCTGATTGTTAATTTCATTTTAAAACATGAATTATTTTCATTTATCTACTGTCTTTATCTTGCCTATTTGTGAAGTACTTCATGCAACAAGTGTTTTAACATAATTTGTGTTATTTTATTTTACTTTAACTCTTCATTTGAATGTTTTTGGACAAATATACCTATAAGCTTTCTATGTAGTCAAATTCATCAATGACTTCCACTTTCCATTAATTTTCACCTTCTCCATCCAGAAACTGGAGAAATAATTACTTTTATGGTCTTTTTATATTTTTATGGTTTAATTTTTATTTAAATCTTCAATCTATCTGGAATTTATTTTGGCATATGGTAAAAATTTAAAATAACTTTCTTTTATTTTAAAAAGAAATAATACCATTTATTGAACATATTAAATGTTTAGATTTATTGAAAGTATTTGAGGTTATAATTTTACCTCTCAATAGACTAGTCACATCATAACTTTAGAAATAAATATTCTCGTTTTTTTGTTATTCTCTACACAGTGTGTAATTATATTTTTCATTTCCTTTTTGATCAATAATTTCTTTAGGAAAATGTTCTAAATCTCTAAGTATTTGTGAGGGTTTTTTTGTTTGTTTTTTGCTTAAAACTTAATGTTTATGTGGATAACAGGCTCAGAGGATGTGGCCTAAATTAATTTCTGTGTCTCAGAACTTGGTTTTTTCTATTTCTGCGTTTTCTAAATTCTAAGATGACATTTTCCACTTTTTTTCATTCATTAGAATCAGAATACAATATATCTTATAGTGACAGTTGTGGATTTTTTCACAAAAGCTTTTATCAAGGCATTTATTTAAGTTCGTCTCCATCTGGTCTATTTTCTTGTGAGAGTACACAAGTTGGAGTTCTGAAATCTGTCCAACATAGCCACACTCTCTTCCTCATCCATTTTTATTTCCCTATCCTTTTCCTCCATTGCTCAGGAGAACTTTTCAACTTTCTGCTGCATCGAGAATGTTTGGACACCTCCTGCACCTCGATTCATTTGGAGCCTATGCCCTTCACTGCTTGTTAGTCTTTGCTCATCTCCAGCTTCCCTGCCTCATGATGGTCTAAGCCACTGTCGTAGAGGCAATGTCCTCTTAAAAGCACCAGTGGGTTAGTGCCTTATGTTTCTTAGGTTTCTTGTAAATCTGTCTTGAAGGGAAGCAACATCTAAGAGTGTTTAAAGAATTGGAAGTCCCCTTCTCTTGAATTACAGAACATTTTACAGGTTCTATGACTTCCTACTGTTTATACCTCCTTATAGAGGATGATCTACCTAGAACTGGCTTATCACCAAGTAGGAGCTGAACTGGGGTCTCTCAGAGACCCTCAGAGAAAGACACTTTTTTCACCCAAATCCTTTACTAAGGGATCTATGAGTCTGAATTGGCACTGAGTTCTTCCTGTGGGCACATGGGACAACGTACCTGTGAGGTGCAACTCTAGGGCAGATGCTCATGAATGGTAAGTCATGCCAGGTATTTAATGATATTGCTGGTAAAGTGTACTCTGGTTACATAAAATTAAATGTTCTGTGCTGTGTAGCAAGAATCAAGACTTCAGGGAGGAATGTAGAGCTGAACCACAACAAAATCACACCTGGAAGACCAGATGGAACCTTCCTTAGTTCTGCCAAATTGCATCAATCCCAGTAGGGTCGGCTTTGTTAAGTTTTAAAATATGCTACGTCCACATAAAGGGCAATATTAAAAATAAAAACTAAAGTTGCTAAACTATACAGAAGAAACATTTCCTGTACTCATCATCTGAACCTAGGAAAGAACAAAATGTTTTGCATATTTGTTTTTTAGGCTTCTTATTGTAATGTTCTACCATAAAATTGGCAAATTTAATCAAGTATTTTTTAACTTAAAAATTTTGAGTGTCCCAATAAGCACATAAAAAGAGCTACTCAATATCATTAGTCATTAGGGAAATGTAAATCAAAACTACAATGAGATATCACTTCACACCCACTGGGATGGCTATCATTAAAACAACAGAAAATAACAAGCGTTGTTGAGAATGTGGAAAAATTGAAACTCTTGTGCACTGTTTGTGGCGATGTAAAATCGTGTTGTTACAAGTTAAACACAGAACTCCCAACTGACTTGGCAGTTCCACTCCTAGGTATATACTCCCCAAAATTTAAAACATGGACTCAAAGAGATATTTGTATGCCATTGTTCATGGCAGCTTTATTCACAGCAGCCAAGAGGTGGAAGCAGTCCAAGTGTCCATCAACAGATAAATGGATAAACAAAATTCGTCTAGATATACAACGGAAAAAGGAATGAAGCCACAAAAAGGAATGAAGTCCTGATACATGCAACAACATGGATGAACCTTGAAGACATCATGTGGAGTCAAATAAGCCAGACACAAAAGGACACACATTGTATGATTCAACTTTTATATGAAATATCTAGAATAAGCAAATCCATAGAGACAGAAAGTCAATTAGGGATTACCAGGGGCCAGGAATACGGAAGGGTAAGGAGGGGTGGGAGTTTTACTACTTAATGGGTGCAGAGCTTCTTTTTGAGATTAAAAAAGTTTTAGTAATGCATGATAGTAGTGGTAGCACACCATTGTAAATGTAATTAATGCCACTGAATTCTAAACTTAAAAGAGTGTTCAAAATGGCAAATTTTATGTTCAATATGTTACCAATTTAAAACGATCTATGAGTGGTATATTTTACATTTTTAAACTAAGAAAAATATGCTTTAAAACATTTAATTAAAGGTCTACACCAAGTTCATGGCATTATAAATCCACGTCTTAAAACGGATTGCATTTGAAACACTCATTTTATATGATAAGAGCCCTATCCTGCAATGAGGCAGGAAAGAAAGCTGCTTCAAGTTAGAACACAAAATAGACTCAACTTGTAAAATACGCTCATGGTCACACAGTTTGCCAACAGCAGGGCATACTTTCTGTCATTAAAATATTTTAGTGCTTAACATATCCAGACTGCAGGGCCCACTGACACATTTTAACCTCTGTAAATGCTGAAAATGCAAAAAAAGAAGGAAAAAGCCTTTGTCACAACCTCTAAATTAATATTTTCCAAACATGTTCTGGTGTTAAAATGTGTGAAACATCACGGGATGCTTTCCAAAGCCCCATGGAATACCAATAAATTTTAAATTACTGAACATATAATTTTGGACTAAATCGAATACTATTTTATACCATATTTTATTGTGCAAAGAGATACAAGGGCCAAACATTTAATATTTATAGAAGAAAAAATTTTAATTATAGAAAACTTTTCTACTACTTAATTCTTTCCTGTGAATTTAATACTTTTTAAATTGCATTATTTAATCATAAGTATTCAATGCAATACAGTTAAGAAGCAAGCATTATTTCTCTTGAGAAAGATTTACGGTTGAAACTAGCTTCATTTCTGGTTGTATGACTTTGGTAAGGTCATTGACTCTTCCAAGGTACATCTTCCTCCTTAATAATGTGCAAACAGCACTATGCACCTCACAGGACTGTTGGGTTGGTTGTTTTTGGTTTTTTTGTTTTCATGTTTTGTGTTTTTTTGTAGTGTTACTTTTTTACTTTTTATTGTGGAGGATTTCAAATACATATAAAGGTGGACAGAATAGCCTAATGAACTCTAAGCACCCAACACCCAGCACAACGATCAGCAACCTGAGGCCAATCTTGCCCATATAACATGGTCACATGGCCATCCACTTCCCACTCCCTCCTCCTCCCGTTATTCTCAAGCAAATGCAAAGCACATAATTTCATCAGTAAATATTTTCATGTGAATCTATAAAAGATACGTTTTAAGTTTAATCACAATATTATCACACCTTAAAACTAACATTTGATGATAAATATTAAATTTCAAGTTTTTCTTACTTTTTTATAAATGTCAGGAATGGTATCATAGTTTCTGCTTTTTAAAATCAGAATCCAAATAAGGTCCACATACTGCAATGGGTTGATACATCTTTTAAGTCTCCTTTACTCTTTTTGGTTCCCCATCTTGTCTTTTTCCTTTGCAATGTATTTGCTGAAGAAACAGGGTTGTTCCTCCTAATAAAGTCTCCCACTGTCTGGATTTTGGTGGTTGCACACCTATGTCTTGGTTTTACACATTTATCTGTATCTTGTATCTCTTGCAAATGAGTAGTTGAATATAAAGCCTTGATCAGAATTAGGTTCAATTTCTTTTGGTGGAGGAGAGGTGATAGGTCGTTTTGCGTTCTTCCCTCAGGAGAAACATAACGTCTAGCTGTCTCCTTCTGTGAGCTTAGCTGCTGTTGCCATTCAATGCCTAGATGCATCAGTTCCTTACGGGTAACAAAATGACGATATACTCATCCAGTCATTCCTTCTTTATTTATTAGCTGGCATATTTCTTCTTTTTTTTTTTTTTTTAAAGATTTTATTTATTTATTCATTTATCCCCCCCTTGCTGCTTGTGCTTGCTGGGTCAGCCAACCACGCCGCGCGGGCGGGCCTGCCTTCACCAGGAGGCCCCGGGAACCGAACCCGGGGCCTCCCATATGGTAAACGGGAGCCCTACTGATTGAGCCACAGCCGCTTCCGGCATATTTCTATAAAGAGAAATTTCCTCATTTACTATTTGGTTTCCCAGTGGTATAGTTCATATAGAGAAGACAGGATAAATGTTTGTTTTTTTCCCTTTTATTTACTTATTTTCAATATAATTAGCTGATTCCCTAGCACCCTCCAACATTGACTAATACTTTAAGTATCATAATGTTGCAATTTTTATTCTTATTGATGATCAAATTATCCCAGTTTATACCTGTGGAGTCTCTATAAGCTCATGAGTCCTTTTGATGAGGCTCAGTAGTCTTGACAGTTTTCATGCTACATGTTACTACTCCATGATGTTCCGGGCCAATTTTGCCTATTACCACCCCCAGACCTAGAACAAGCCATTATTTCCATGGAGTCCTGGTTCCCTTTAAGTGGGAAATGGCATTTAGAGACCATAATCTGGACTCTAGGTGTGCTCACTGTTAGTTGGCTGTGGTCATTATTTTTAGGCCTTTTCAGTTGAATGGAACTAGAAAATATGTCTCTTTTTTTTTTTTTTTTTTTAAGGCTTTGGTTAAATTCCTCGTGGCTCTTTGATATTGTATTCAAGTAACATCCAAGTAGGTCTTCACCAAGCGACAGTGGTGGGCCTTATGTGCGAGAACATGGCTCACACGCACCCCAGAGAGGCTTGCCCCTGGAGTTGCTTCCAGCTGCCGAGCCTGTGACGGAATTCGCTAAGAGTTTTTAATTAAGATTATTAGATTCCTTTTACTAACCAAAAAAAAAAGTGAGATAAGATACCTCAGGACTTTATTAAGAAACTTACAATTCAATTTTAGGATTATGGGGTTTGTACTTAATTTCTTCTATCTTACATCTGGATGTCCTTTCTCCCAAGAATCTGGGTTCTCAAGAATGCCAGGAAAAATAGATTATCACATTTGTAGTGGCGCTATGCTTTATCCCACATTACCCACACAGCAGCCTCAAAAAAGCAACGCAGTGCTACTACTGAAAATGATTACTGTAGAAAGCTTTGTGAAAACTTAGTTTGTAGTTCTTCTTGTCCATGGTTATATGCATCTACAGTCAAAATAATGTGTGTTAAGTCATTTGGAATAATTCTTCCCTATGTGGTTATTCCAAAACTGGAAACTAGTAAGTGTTTATTTGTTATTATTTGATTTATGATTTTTAGAAATTATCCTTTTTAAATCTATTTTTGCTTTATAATTAGGCAACATATTTACATGGCCCCAGGGTCAAAAACGTAAGACTGGTATGCTCGGAGAATCTTAACTTCTATCCTTCTCCCCTATGTCTTACACTCCCCCTCCTCTTACAACTAACCTATTTTTTTAACTCGGCACATATTTGCAGCTCTGTGCCGGGGCTGTGCTGATGTGCTCTGCATTGGTTTTTGTTTGTTTGTTTGTTTTAATTTATTTTTTATTGTGGGTAAAAATCAAAATTCTCACAATACATACCAATATTTATAAAATGATATATAAATATATATGCACATATGTGCATTTGCTTACGAAAATGTTATTTACATATATATATTTTCAGAGGTGCTTAGATTACCTAAAATATTACACGGAACCCACCGGGATTCCCCTGGGTGGACCTGCTCGGCATTGATAATGCTAGTACAGGAGCTGCCGAGTGGGCGCAGGGGATCGTCCGGAGGCATCAACTAGCTTTGGAACACCTGCAGCACAGCATCGAACGCAGCTCCTAGTCACAGAAGTCACTTAAAAGGGGGCAGCTGAAACCTTAGCCTCATTTACAGAAGAAAAAGTCTTCTCTTGCCCGGTTTTGAAGACTGGAGTTGCAGGAGTTAGACTGGATCCAATACCATTTCACATCACTATACCCCCGGCCCCCAGCACAAGGCCTGGCCCTCTGTGGAGATTCATTGATCTGCGTCTGGTGAGGGAGCGGCGGAAAGCAAGCCTGCCCGAACCCTGCTGCGGCCAGCACCGGCTCTACGGCCAAAGGCCTCTGCCACAGGTGCGACGACTGTTCAGGGAACAGCATGTTCAGAATTAGGTTTGTCATCAGAGCATGGCTGTAGTTAACGTCCACATTTTAAAATATTGTAGCTCTATTTTCCATACATACACACTTTCAGTGAGCAAAAGCAAACTCTTGAGTTAAAGACTGTGTCTTTTTCTAATTAGAAAGGGAAGTCTGCCCAACCATTTTGAACTCTGTAGAATAAAAACCTTCTATCATTCAATCCCAGAGGGAAGGGATTAAGAGACAGCGTCATCCAAATGGACTGGGAACCCTGTCCTTGCTGGTGGTCTGCCACGTGGAAAGAGTTTGGAACTGGAAGCAGAGCAGAGAGTGTCCTAAAACAAAGGGTAATCTGATTCTCCAGCCAAGCCTTTGGGCTTGGCCTTACAGTTGCTGGTAGAGAGCAAAACACAGAAATGAATACACACACATGCACACACAGGAAAGAAATAGAGACAGACTCTTCCTTACAATAAAATATAATTTACATTTTTGAGAACTTTATTTTATTTCTTAAAGAAAATTCAGAAAAAAAAGGGATAATAAGAATTTTTTTCAGGTCTTTTCACTCCTACAAATAGACCTTCTCCCTATTCTGTGTCCATGGGAGTACACAGAAAAGTCCCACAGGCCTGTTCTAGAATTGCTGTCGTCTAGCAGATGAGATAAAGCATCCATGTAAATAATTACAAGCCCGTTTTTAACTTTTAAAAATGGAAACCTGTCCAAAACAATTGTGCATTTCTCTGTGTGCAGAATGACTAACATAATTTAAACAGTTCCTGGGAAGAGGCCATCAGTCACTGTCCTGGGCTACCCCAGCTGACCCTGGGGACATGAGGCGAAATAGAAAGTGATCCAAATCCCAAATCCTGGACTGTTTTCCTGAAAGAGCTCATGATGCAGCATCTCCCCAGGGTGTGCTGTTTGGATAAATAAGTCACTCAAACTACCCCTAGAAATTCAAATTGGCCTTGTGCACTGTCCTACCACACCCACCTACCACACCCACCTCCCCCCCTCAACCACACCCACACTCAGGAAGATTACAGTCTGGTCTGGTTAGGAGACAGAAAATACATGAGGAAAGATTCCTGGAAGAAAGGGGGGAGGGGAGGGGAGGAGAAGGGAGGGGAAGGGAGGGAAGGGGAGGGGAGGGGAAAGCAGGTGGACTCAATTTCACCTTTCACCTGGGGATGAGAGCCTCACCTGAGGGTGGAAGCAAAGCTGAGGAAGTAACAACTGAGCTGAAGGATGAATAGGGTGAGGCAGAGGTGGCAGGGGAGAGGAAGGGAGCATAAAAGGCAGAGGGAGATCTTCCAGGCAACTGGAACACATTGTACAAAGGCTGCATGTTGGGAAAAAGCCATGTGGACGGCAACTTGGAAGCTTCATTAATCACACCAGGCCTGAAAATTCGCTCAAAGGCGATGGCAGAGAGAGTGTCCAAGTGGGACATCCCCATCAGCCACACACGTGTCCCCCAAGATCCCAAATGCCCTCGGAATGCCTCGACAAGCCCAGCAGCCACCAGCACGCCAACCCCAGGAACACTGCTTGCATTCGCTAACTCCGGCCCAAATACGGAAAGCAGGGTGACCAGCCAATCTCGTCTGCCTGGGACTGCCACACATCCCAGGAAACCTGTCCTGGGAAAAAGAGATGACTGGTCATCCTATATAATTCACATTTACTTTTCAAGATGCTTCCCTACCTGTCCCTGGGCACCCAAGTAGCAGAGTCAGCTTCCTCACCGTCTGGAAAAGCCCTCAAGAGTGCCTCGCCTCCCTGAAGTCCAGGCCCAAGGAAACGTGGCTCAGTATGTTAAGCCCCATAGGCGAAGTGTCCACTGAATGAACCAGGCCCCACAGAGCCTGAGCCCTCCAGGAACCTCTTTGAAAACCATGCCTGCACTTTTGTGATGAAGACTAAAACTGGCCAACCAAAAGGAAAACATTTCCAAACTCCAAATCAGTCAATAAAAGCGTAATGCCTGAAACTCTCGTGATAGGGAATAAATTCTATTGTTGCTTCTCCAACTAGCCCTTCTAATTTCAGCTTGGAAAGAATCAGCAAAGTCTTAAGTGGCTCAGCTCTTTCTTGCCTAGCCATCCAATAAACTCACCTTTGTTTTGATCTTTGTCTGTTGATCTTTGTATCATTGACAGGAGAAAGAAATAAGATGCTTCCCCCCACTCCTCCAACTACCATTACTCCCCATCCCCATTTCAGGCCTGGCAAGTCCAGTTCCTGTCCCAAGCTCTGCGCCTTCCAAAGGTAGCAGAGCCCAACAAAACCTAACCTCCCTTCAGGGAAGGTCCTATGTCTTTGCCACCAAATGAGGTGTTAACGCTAAGCCTGAGGAAAACAGAACACAACAAAATACAAGCTTGGCATTCATTTACGAGAAATAACATTCAGTATCAGAGAAGTTGTTTAGTAGGAGATGAGAAAAGAGTTACAGATAAAGAATTAGAGACAATCAAAGGTGACATCAGGGCTGTATTTCATGGCTGGGGGACTTTGTTCAGCAGAGCTCAGATGGCTGCAAGATGGTGCAAAATGGGAAAGCCACAAAGTGACAGAGATCCAGATATAGGTTTTGTTGGGCTGGTGCCCAAGGGAAATAATGCATATAAAGGAAAGGATGACACTAATGGGAGAGCCCACATAGGCAGAAGACCTAGAGATGCTGGAAGGTGGCTAGTCACCTGGAGAAACTGTGGTTAAGATGTAGTAGGAGTAAAAAAAAATTTTTAATTAAAAATATAAAGATGTAGTAGGAGTGAGTGTAGGAGGATGTGAAGGACTGAGGTTGAGAGGGGCTTCAGGAATTTAATATTGCTAAGAAAGAGCAGTCTGTAGGATGACAAGGTCCAAGCTGGAAAGCCTGGAATGGGTGGCTAAAGTGGAATGTGGGTAGAAGTCACTAGATCCAGAGAAATGCACAGATGGTGGGGATAGATTGAAGGATAGGTCACCCTATCATCCCGGAACTCTCCTGGGATCATCGCAAGTCTTGGGGGAAAGAGAGAAACTCATGTTCAGGTCATAAAGAGTCATGTGAATGCCCAGGGGATCAGTGGTTTAGACGGATGGCATGGGTATCCACGGAGGAGGAGTGCTGAGAGAAGAGCAGTGGTCTGCAAGCAGCAGGAGAGACCCAGAGAAGATCGACACCCCACCTCAGCCACACAGTGCCCAGGGTGTGAGATGTGAGCGGCCTCCGCTGGTGATGAAAGCACAGGAGGTAGCAGCAACCCTGGCCAAGGCCAGATTTCAGTTAAGGCAGGAGGGAGGAAGCCAGCACAGATGATTTTGTTGACCATGAGAGGGCAATGGAAAGAGTTGGGAGGCGATGGAGTCAACAATAGAAGAATTAAGCAGGCGTGAGGAAGGATAAAAAAAGTAAGGCATGAGGAACAGGTGAAGAGAGGGGATGATGGACAGGAGAGCCTACTTGCTTGCTGTCATCCAGGGAATGAGGATGACAGGGCTGAGTTGCTGAAAGTGCCTGAAGTCCCGAAGTTCTGAGCATCCTAAGTAGGCCTGATCTCGCAGGGAAGACATGATCTGGGAAGCAGCAGCAAAGCTCTTGTCAGGCCAGGCCTGCCTCTCTGCATTCTGGCCTTGGAGGGGAAGCTGTGTTTGGGATTGTTTTGAACCTCATCACCCTACATCAGTCATTTAGCCACGTGGTGAAGGTGATGAAAATCACACAGAACCCCCAAAATGAGCCTAAGAAGAGAGCATTAGAAAAGCAAAATGTCTACATAATTGAAAAGCTGGCTATCAAACTTCTGCTAACAGACCTAGTTCTTTTATGCTTGAGAAGTAACTGATTTGTGAAAATTACAACGATAATGAAATTCAGAGTTCACGGTGCCAGAACGATCAGAACAGCACGTCCTGCTGCTTGTGCAGTGCACATATGTTGCTATGTGCCTGAAGTAGGAAGGGAGAACAAGTTATTCCCATTAAAGTGTTCTTGTCTTCTCCTAACAGACCATGAACTTGCTTTCTTGTTAGATCGCTAAATCACTGGAATATTTAAGGAACATAAGTGCATTTGACCAAGATTACTCACTAACAAAGGAATGAACGATTCAGACTCGAATGGCTCGCTGCTTAAAAACATTATACACACCAGCCAGAAACACGGAAACTGCAGAGAACATAGAAGCGGCTCATTTTGATCAGCAAATGTGACAGTACCCCTGGTGACCCGAGGACTGTGTCCATTTTCGTTCATCAGAAATTTCAGAAGTTGGTATACACTTTCCAAGCTAAAAACTATTACATAAATAACTTGGAAACATCAAGCGATATTTCTGAGGCCTGCCAACAGTTTAACCACAATGAAGCTCCTGGCCAAGATATTCACGAAAAGTTCAGAAGTTACTTTAAGAAAGATGTACTCGCAGCAAACAGATTTCTGCCCCTTAGAAAGAATGCATAAATCAATAGTTAAATAAGGAAAAGGAAAATTAGATTTGTCATAATACTATAAGAAAAAAAAAGACATTTAAAAGTAGTTTAGAAATAAAACTACATAAAGACTTCATTATTAATGTATTATTGTTACCACTCGTATTAAAATTTCATTCAAACATTTCTCTCATACTTTTCCTGCCCGCAGAGGAGATGTAAAAATGTCTTAGTGAACTTAAGGGCAAAGTACAGGCACTTGGCTTTGCTACTGCCTGGCTGGAGGAGCCTGGGTAAGCCACTGTTCTCACGAGGCTCAGATCCCTTACCTATAAAACCAGGATCCTCAAACTTCCTTCAATTCTGACATCTCTGATTCCAGACACCTATCAAAGCCACATATCGAGCCCTCTGCCTCTCTGGCAATGGCAAAAGCATAGAAAATACAAATTGGAGAGGCACTGTTGAAGTAAGAAGTCATACAAATAGATGTCCAAGGAAGGAAAGAGAAGAGTCAACGCCACCTATGGTGTCGCAATGCCTTAGAGCTTTACAAATAAGGAATTCTACAAGCATAAAATGATGCACACCAGAACCTGGATTTGACTTCAAGAAAGTCGCTGAAAACCTTAAAAAGGATACTTGTTTAAGGTGGCAGGGAAGATACTAGAAGTTAGGTTTTCAGGGTCAAAATGAGTAGGATAATGCAGCAGGAGAAAATAAGAATTTGAAAATCGTCTGGTCACTGAAAGTGATGGCGAATCAGAATCCAGGTAAAAGCATTTTAAAGATGCGGAAGATATTGAGTCCACTTCAGTGTGGGCACAAAGAGACAAAACATATAATAATTAGTAGCGGGCTCTTTACCTGGCAGCTACAAAGGTGAGGGAAGATACAGGATGCAGGGGAGGAAGTAGTAATGATAGGCTTATAAGGACCTCCCCCGTATCAAATCAAGGCAGTTCTCTTCTAAGTGGCTGCAAGCTTATGAATGGGATTTATCCTAGGTTAATTTTAGGAAAATCAGAGCTCACTATTTACTGAACACTCAGCCTCATCCCACGTAGAATTAGTTCTTGTGGTTTTTATTCTGCCTTTCAGTGCCTTGTAGCCTAAAGATGGCGAAATCCACATTACACCAACACATACACACATAAAGACAGTTCAGGGATTGTAGAAAAATGTACCAATTTCTAAATCATCTCCTGCTTATGTTTCCAAAGTGATCACCATCTCCACTGTCCTCAGAGCTCAAGGTCAACAGCTTACCCTCCGTTAGCCCATCACGGCCGCCAATTAGGAGGAAACGTATTACACCAAATCCACTAAACCCTGGGAAGACACACCTTCCATGTTTCCCTGTGCCTAACAAATGTCAAAAAAAAAGTTCTAATGGGCATCACCATCAGAATCCTCAGGATTGGGGAATGGACAATAGACTAGAGTGGACTTACAGTTGTTCTACTGGAGATTTGTGATCCTAGCAATGGAAGAACTTTTATCATGGATGTGGAGGTAGTGACCACTGGAGGTTGTGACAGGAGGGAGAGGGAAAAATAGGTGTAATTTGGGGGCATTTTTGGGACTTGGGAATTATCCTGAATGACATTTCAATGACAGCTACAGGCCATTGTTTATCATGTAATAACTTGCAAACTGTGTGGGAGAGAGTGTAAACTACAATGTAAACTATAATCATCGCTTAGTGGCAATGCTCCAAGATGTGTTCACCAGTTGTGACAAATGTACCACATTAATGAAGGAGGTTGCTGATGTGGGAAAATGTGGGAGGGGTAGGGAGGGGGGCATATGAGAATCCATTATATTTTTTGTGTAACATTTATGTAATCTACGTTTCTTTTAGAAAAATAAAAAAGTATATTTTTAAAAAAGGTTTGTATTTGTGCAATACAAAGAGATTTCCTAGCTTAAACAAAAAACTTATAACTTAGAAACACTAAGCCAGTCGTAGACATTTAAATCAGTCCCCACAATGAATGTACTTAAGAAGCCTCAAGTTGGAAGCTTTAGAACCTTACTTTAGAAAGTAAGGTAAGGATGGAAAGACATCACTGTCCTCCCTCCCCAGAAACAGGAACCTAGGCAGAGAGTGACCGAGCTGCTCTCCAAACACCGCCCTGGTCAGACGGCTTAAGAATCTGCTTCTCAGAACTGACCAGCACCCAGCTGTTTGCCTACGAACAGGTACTTCTTGGGGCTCCAAAACCACTCTGAGGAATGACAAAGGAACCTACCCCAAGGCTGGCTGGCTAAGAGCTCTTTGAACCACTATCTCCTTGGCCAATTGTTACCCTAAATGAGTACATTTTGGCTATGACCAACGCAACCAAATGCCAAAGCATTTCTTTCTAAAGCTCACCCAATGGGAAGTCAGCGCCATTTTAATTTCAGTTAAAATGTTTAGCTCAGACTGAAAAAAATTGTGATTCATATGAAAACCTGGGGAGGAATGATGTGCTTATCGATGGTATGAACAACACAGTTAATTTCAAATTCCTAAAGGGGCTGAGACCGAGAAAATTAAGCAACCCATTAATATTTATTCTCCCTGGTCTACTAAGTCCTCAAAGCTCTATTGTGTACAACAGTGGAACCAGGATTTTCAGAAAAGGAGATAATTTTCTAGATGATTCTTCTGAGAGAAGCAGCGAGGGACTATTCCAGTGTGGGAGGAGTCAGGTTTGGAGTGTAATGGTCTTAGTTTTTTGTTGTTGTTGTTGTTGTTTTAAATAACTGGGTTTCCTTGAGTAAGTCATTTGCACTTCCAGAATCTCTGCTTCCTTGACCTGGAAAATGAGGCATTTGGGGCCAAAGTCTCCACCAGCTGTAAACTCTACGATACTCTAAGCAGTAATTTACTGCATTGCTGACAAGATTGCCTTGATAAAAAGAATGAGCCAATTAATGCTCTGCAATGTGGACTATCCTAGTTGTAGTTTCAAAAATAGAATATTTAAGAGGGCAAGACACTCACATCATGAAATCCATCCACTTTGTTTTCATTTGTTTTCAAAAACAAACTCGTTAAATAACTGTTAAATTACAAGCTAATTAGTAGCAGAAGCAAGACCAGAGTTGCCTGACTAGTCCTGGTGGCACCAAACTGCATTGTTACCCAGTTGGCTTCAGAACTGCTTTCTTCCCTAGAAGCTGCTTCGACTCCCTGTATAATCTAAAATGTGCCTTTTCTGCATCTAGTTCAACACAGCCTAGAGGCCTCAGGGTTATTAGTTTTCCAGACACCTAATCCAGGAGACATTTGAAGAGGTCTTCATGATAATATGCTCAGGATAAAATAGTTTTAAAATCCTGTGGGGCTAGTCCAAGAGAGCAAATATCTACATACTGTCCACCTGCTTCCCATTTTAGTATTTTATAGGTAAGAAAATCCTAATGAAGCCATTTCTTGCCCAACAACTTCAGTAAGCAGGCTGCAGCCTCAGATGCATCAGCACTTTGTCACCCTGGCTCCAGGCTGTTGAGACAGCAGGACAGACAGCGCTTCTGGCATACAGCCACAGACTGGGCAGGTAGGTGCCCAAGCCCCCTGGCAGAACAGACACAGCCCTGGTGGCCCCTTGCACAGCCCCTGCCTATGCTGATTTCTGGCTGTGGAATGCCAGCACCTGCTGGGGTGCAACAAGGCCACACTAGAAAACTGTCCCCACCACCTCCCCAGGTATAGAACCTTTGCAGGGCCTGCCTGCAAACATTTTAGGGACAACCTGGTCATTTCTGTACAGAAACAATGTGGCATGCCACGCGAATGCTGCAATTTGTTCCAAAGTGCACAACCAACTGCTAGACATTAAATCTTAAATTAAGTTAGATTGAAAAACTTGGTTGACTCTCTCAGGCATAATGATGTGTGAAAGAAACCAGACACAAACAAGTGCATGCTGTAAGAGTCCATTTATATAAAATAAAAAATAAAAATAAAAACAGGCAAAACTCATCAACGGTGATACAAGTCAGAACAGTGGTTCTTTCTAGCGTGGGGAATAGTGACCGGAGGGGGAACAAAGTGCTGGAAATGCTGCATGGCAAACGTTTTTCAAATTGCAGGGTTTTCAAATTGGATAATATTTGATTGGTTCTATCATTTCCCCCAGCTCCCGAGAAGCTTCCCAACACTATAATGAAGTCTGCACTTTCACTATTAAGGGGAAAAAGAATCAGGGCTTGGGGTGACGGGTTAGCAGCCTCCAGCTGATTAAGTTCTTGAGGTCTGTTCAAGAGATATACCTAGTTTGGTACAAGGGCCTGTTCTCTTTGCCTTTAGTAGGGAAGGGTGGATGCTAGTATTGGCTTGTTATAGTTTGACCTTATTCTTTCCCTCAAAAGAAATGTGCAGAGAGGGCAATCAGAGTGTTTTCACATGCTATTCACTGGGGAACACCATGTCCCAGGGCAAAATTTTCACCGCATGCCACGCACTTTTAAGATTTGCTTTAGACCTTTTGAAAAGACTAACGGGGCTTGTTTTCCTCCTTTCCTAGCTTTATCTTGTTATTATATTCAATATAATGTTATCGGCACCACCTGGAAAAGGTAATGCCACTCTTTAATTGTGAAATACATAGCTCATGATTTTCCAGTTACATTCTTTTACCCTTTACTGCCTTCTCTATTAGTTTCTCTGCAGTTCTCACATGAAAACCTGTTGGATCGTTGACATCTGGGTTAACAGGAGCCATAAACTACAGGCCCTTTAAAAATCCACGTGGGACAGAGGCAGAAGGCGACTTGCTCTTTTAGGCCCTCTTAGCCCCTAGGCCCAAATGCCTTTCAAAAGCATTAACTGGAGTCCATAACCTGATACAAAATTACCCCCCACCTCATCTCCTTTCCCCACAATAACTATTTATGTACTCACTTTTCTTCCTTAACTTGAAAAAAAATGATTAAATATCGAGGTTTTTCCATTAAGAACTTGATCTCATCCCACCCCTGCCCCTGTGCAGCTCCCTCCCACTCACGCGGGGGTTTTGCTGGTTCATGCCCCAGCCCCACGCTCAACCCCAGCTCCAGAGCTAAACCTACCAAGCGCAGATCATTTATCAATAGCCTCAAGACTCAACAGGACCTGGAGTACAGAGTACCCGGCGGCAGACTTCCCCATCCTCCCCCAGGCTCTGTTCTCCATGCACCCAGCCTGGCTCTCCTGGGCAAGGCTGGGATCCTCGCGGCCTAATCTCTGACATCCTGCCCGGCACAGCCAGGCCCAGGGCTGGGCCCCACTCCTTGTAGTCACATCCTAGAGCTACCCCACGTTGGCAGATTGATCTCTCAGAGCTTCTCCTACAGAGTAAGGTCTTTCAACCCCTAAATTGGCCCCATCTAAACCAAACCAGAGTTTGCTGGCCATCTCACTCCACCCCGTCTTGCTCCCTGAGAAAATAATCTTGCCGAGTGCTTCACCCTCTCTCGGGCCCTGGAGTTTACAAGGTCTCCCAGAGTCCGCCCAGATCCAACATCATCGTAAATCCCATCCCAGCTTGCTCTACTGATTCATGAATTCAGGCTCTATCAGATAGAAATCTCTGCATTTGGCAAACTGTATATTCTCTGCTTCCATGAATTGTAAGTACTTCAAAGATACGTACAATCTTTAACACTGTTACGGCTTCAGCATGAATTGAGAGTAGGAGGGAATCAAGGTCCCTCTTTACTGAGCTTCTGCATCTCAGTAAAGCATGGCCTCATGCTCTTGTTAGCCCTCGTGAAATGCAAACACACACACAAACACATGCATACACACATACACACACTACTACACACACACATGGTTCCTTTTTGGAAAATCGGCTTAGAAAAACATCCAATGTCAGTGCTAGTGACAGAAGTGAAGAAAAGCTTAAAGGACAAAGAAAGGAATGCTTAATAAGAAAACCAAATTGAATAATAACTAAATAATCAGCAATACATTTGATGATATCTAAATGAACTTCCCCATCGTATATTTCTGATGGAAACCAGAAAAAGTTGCTCTTAAGCAAATGCTCCAGCTAGAGAAAGAATACAGGTTACGTAGGAACCTCTATGCATGCATGGGTAGCCCAAAGGTCTTGGGATCCTCCGAGAGCGTAAAAGGTCTAGTGTACTAGATCACGCCAAGGCGAGCATATAATTATTTTAAAGCATCTTTGAGAAACTGTTTCCTGTGCGCTGGCAAATGGCAAAGTCAATGATAGGTTCTTACCTGGTCATCATAGCGGTAAGTGAGAAACTGCTCCCCTGTTGTATCTTCGAGAAAACTTCCCTGTGGGGAGAGTGCAAACTCCGGAAGGAAATAGGCTCCAGTAGACTTCTCTGCTCTGGTCTGAAAGGCAAAATCACTTGGTCACAACAAGGCCCCTGAAAAGACCCCCTAACAGGCACACTCTGAGAAGGGGCCTTCCAACAGAAATCCACCAAAGGCTGCCCCAAGAAAAGAAAAGGAAAGTACCCCCCCCCTTGGCAAGGCCCAGGTAAGTCATCTGGATTGGAAGCCATGCTGGGCTCAGGCCAGGCCATCACCTGAGTCTCTCTCAAACTGGCATTTGCTGCATTCTCTGTCACCCACCTTTTCCCACCCCCACCTGCCAGCAATTCAGCCACAGAGTAGTTAACTTGCCTAAGTTTTGGCGTTCCCAATCCATTATTTCTAGGATTTATTTTATTTTATTTTTATTTTTTAGTGAAGTGGAAAACCAACTTTTTTTCCATAATACAACAGAAATTCAAGTCCCCTGGAGAAAACTTTAGAAAATGCAGATGAGCACAAAAGAAAATAAAAATCACCCACAGTCCCTTGTTTGAATTTAGATTAAAATGATTAGCAAAGGCATCCCAGAGAAGGTAAGATTTAAGCTGATACCTAAAAGGGTCCAGTCATGCAAAGAGCCAAGGATAAGCACTCCTGCCCAAAGAGAAAGTCAAAAGCCCTAAGTGGGAAGGAGGTCAGCGGGGCAGGATCCAGGGTGGACAAGGGAAACAGGGGCATGAAATGGAAATAAGGAAGGTAAGGAAGAGCCAAAACATTCAAAGCCTGTGGACCATGGAAAGGGGTTGGAGCCATAGAAAAGTCTTTAAATGCTACTGGCTTTTTTGTGGAGAATGGATCAGAAGGGTACAAAAATGTAATCATAAAGGCCAGCTAGAAGGCTGTTGCACAAAACCAGGTGAACAAGGATGGTTGCTTAGGCCAGGATCATGGCAATGGAGAAGGAGAAAAGTGGATGGATTAGAGAAAGAACCAATAAAACTTATTGGGGGATAATAAAAAGGAAGGAATCAAGGATGACCGCTGGGTTTTTGGCTTGAACAATCGGCCAAAGAGGAACGATATGGAAGGACAGCCCTAAGGCAGGAACAGATTTGTTGGGAGAGAGGAGTCAATGGTTCTGTCTGAGTCTTGCTCAGTTTGAGATGTCCATAAAACATCCAAGTGCAAAGCCTGAGTTGGCTGTTCAACATGCAAGTCTGGAACTCAGAAGAGAGGCGTGAGGCTGGAGCTAGAGATTTGCAAGTCAGTATTTACATTTTCATACATACACACATAAAGTACAGGAAAGGAGACCTCCCTTGAGAAAGTGTTCAGAAGAGAAGAGGGTTTTGCCTGGAGACTTCAATAACTCTAATATCTGAAACTGAGTAGAAGAGAAGCCAGCTAAAGAGATAAGCAATTAGGGTAGAATAGAGGAAAAATGTCATGGAAGGATTCAGCATCCAGGACAGAGTGGTCAGGATGAGGCCAGAGAAGTGTCCATTGGCTCTGGCAACAAGGAGGTCACTGCCAGGGTCAACTATAATGGGTTGAGGAATGAATGGGAGAAGAGGAAGTAGAGGCCATGAAGAGATACATAGAATTGGGCAATAGCTAGAGCGGAAAATGGGGGTGGGGGGGATAAGTGATTTTTTTAAAGGTAGGAGATACTGGCACATGTTTGATTAGAACAGACAATGGAAAAGACAGAAGAGATACCTGAAGGAATAGAGACCATAAGAAGGCAAGAGAGATGGCATCCAAATTGTGTGCAGAGGGTTTGGACTCTGTAAAAGTGAGGACACTGAGTCCACGTACAAGCACATCAGGCCAAATTCCTTTACTGCATCCTGACGTGGAACCTCCCCCAAGACTGTCCATCTGTCTCTACCACCCACCCTTCCCCCACTCAACAGCTAGCTCCCTTTCCTGGGCCCCTCTGCAACTGCCCGACTGCTGAAACGACATGCTGCCCCTCAAACTGCTGCCTTCTGGGGCAGGGTGGGACTGTCCTAAGCCTGGCGTAGTTAAAATCCTCTGGAGTCTCCTCTGATAACAGCACGGCACTTCTCTGTATCAGAGTATTAGTTAGTTGTGTTTCTAATTATTAAAAACAACTGCTAACATTTCCTCTGCTCCAATGTGCTTTTTTTCTCTGCTTAAATTCAGACTGGGTAAAATGATGTATGTTCTCCTAAAGTGTAAATCCTATCCCAAGCTCGATTTGCTGTTGCATTCTGGAGAAGTTCCTTGAGCTGCCGACAGGGTCTCCACCATGTCTGCACGGCCCACGGCGGGGTCCAGCACGGGCCAGGTGCAGGGAGGTGAGACATGCACGTTTGGAGGCTGGCACTGCCCGAGCCCCGCGGCGAAGGACCTGCTTCCGCACAGCGCAGTTGTCCTTGGGGGGGGGGGTTCAGAGCTATGAGTCCCAGGCTAGACCCTTATCGCTCCTCATCACTGATGGACAACGAAGATTTCACATTCACCTCTTTCATCAAAGTCCTGACTCCTCGCGTAAATTTTCAATCATTCAGGAATGGATTCCACAGCCCGGGGGCAACTGGAGTCCTTTCCTTCTCTTAGCGAGGGTGCAGCAAGGTCACAGAGCACCGCCATGCTTGTCTGAAGCTGTACTGTGGCATCCCATGGTCATCAAATCCAACCTGTCTTCTTCCCTCTGCAATCCTGCCAGAAGCTTTGCAGCCTCTACTTGAATATTCTGTCCACAGACCGCTGACGTGGTCCCTTGCTCTCCAATTGAGGTACCCTGGCCAAAAATATCTTCCCCCTGCCACCCGCTCGCCTCCCCTGCCACCACACACAAACCAGCTTCAATTCCAGAGTCTGAATACAGTGGGATCAGGGCAGGAGCCCTCTAACCCCACCCTCTGCCCCAGGGCAGGAATTTCCCCTGCAGCATCTCCAATAGTCAACACAGGGCAGCTACTGCAGAGGCCCTTTGAAGAGAAAGCCGGGAGAGGGAAAAAAAAGTGTTTATTGCACATTTACTGTGAGCTGGGATTTGGGAAAGTGGTCTCATTTCATCCTCAAAACAGCCCTGTGAGGTGAGTACCATCAGCCTCATTTTACAGATGAAGAAACTAAGACACAGGAGGTCAGGTAACAACTAGGGACACAAACTCACAGCTGCCGAAAGCACACCTTTGGTCCATTTCCCAGCCTCCCCCAATGGATAGCATTCCTACAAAAACTGAGCTTTCCTTTGGGAGAAACGGCCGAGTTCACTTGTGTCTTCAGAAAGCATCACCCCAACTACAGGAAGCAAAGAATGTGTGTTTGACATTCTCACGCGGATGGGACTTGACATCCCAAACGTCAGGGAGACTTGCGGCTTCTCCCAGGATGGGATGACCTAAGAGGTCAGGGCCTTTAAGCATTAAGAGCCGAATGGGAAGCAGGGGAGGGTGGCTGGACCAGGAAATGGGCCATCTTCCCAGGGCACAGAGCCATGCTCTACAGGAGAAGCTGCCAAAACCCGTCAGCCCACCATCCACTGTCCACAGCTGCCGAGTCGCTGGAGACGGAGGCAGCAGAAATCCCGGCAGCACCTCCAGGGACTACAATCCGAGACCTGGGACCACAGCTGCGTCTCTACCTCCCGTCCAGCTGAGAGCCATGACTTGGAAGAACTAAATATGGGACAGCTATTCAAGGAGATTTCAGGGTTCTACTCCATGTATAGGGTAGAGAATATCTATCAAGATTGGGTACATTCGGGCTGATGTAATGAGAGGAGAGAGACGTGGAGGGAGAAGTAGGTATCCATGTCGTGGAGAATGGGATCCACTGTGCTCCCAAAAGTCAAGCAGCCATGTGCTTGTGATTTCCACCGAAATTCAACATGTACGTTTAAATGCTTCTTAGCCTGGTCTGAGTAGCACAGAGGGAGAGGCTCACTTCTCTCCAGGCCTTTCAAATGCTGCCAGATGCCACACCAGGAATTTCCACAGAATTGTGGTCAGTGAAGGCCACAGAGTCTCCTTCCCACGTGCCACTGCTAAGCTGTGTGTCGGCACTCTGGGCTCTCTGTCACGCTCACGCTGTAGACTTGGCCCATCATTCCCACCTGTCAAGACTGCTTGGGATCCTGACTCCATCGACCCATATATCTGCTTCATGTCAGCCCAGATCGGAGTGCCAAACTCTCTGTCTGCAGCCCTGAGCAGGGCTGAGGCCTGGGCCCTTTACTAGGCCAAGGAAGGTCAGCCTCCAGGCTGACAAAGTAGTTCCCCGAGTCTGCAGTCTCCTGATTCCCAAGGTGTCCATACTGGCCACCAGGGATACACAAAATACCTCCTCAGGTGCTTGAAATCTGCAGTGACCCGGACAACACACAAAAGAGGCTAGATAGAAAAATGGTGATTCCAAAAGATCTTAACAAAGTCTAAACGCTAAGAAGGCGAAGTCCGGAGCTGCTAGTGCAGAACTCTCCCCCGTGGTACCAGGGCTCAGGGGTGGCCTTGGAAAGTCACTGTTGGGAATATTAATGCATAAGATCAATCTCTATTAATAGCAACCAACCCCTGCAGGGAAGCCTTCAGCATCCAGATGGGAGGTTGGGACCACTCCCATGGGGGAAGGTCCCTTTAAATGGTAACAGCCCCCGAGTCTGGAAGTGTGCCTCTGGCCAGCACACAGATACCCAGGCTCTGGGCCAGAGGGCACTGTGCAAGGAATGCATCCTCTGGGGGGTCTCTGGGGGTTGTACCCCTGGCCTCGCTGGCACGTGGGACCTTTACAGTTTGAGCCTTTCAAGGCCCATGAGGGAAAATTAAGATAACCAATAATATTTAAACACAGCATACCAAACAGCCTTTGTCTCCCCAAACCACAGTGCATTCTGTTGCCTGTACCCAAAACCTCGGTTAAAAAAGAAACCTTTGGGACCATTTTGGTTTTTTAAGTAGGATATCGTCATTCTGAGACTTTTCAGTTTTAGGTGTCCAAAAACTTCCTGATAAAATATAAAACACATTTTCTTTGGCAGGATTGGAAAGATGGGCTGAAAGAAAATGAGTTTTCACATTTTCTTGTGGTTTTTTTTTTTTTTTTTTTAATTAATAGTACAGAATTAAAATTTTTCTCTATTTACCATCAATTAATTATATGCTCTTGATAGTGTTTGGGTAAAAGGCCTAACCTTTGAATAAATATTTGAGCGCCCTTCAGCCAAAATACCATGCAGTTTTAAACTTCAGTTTCACTCTGAGTCACGTTTCAAAAGAAATAGGAGGAGCAGACCCTTCTTGGTCCTCCTCAGAGCTGTGAGGCAGGGTGTACGCTGTGGGTGCACTTTATCCAGAACGAGCTGTTCATGTAGAGAAAGTCTCTTCTCAAATTAAAATATATCACGTTTAAGACTCTCTTCAGCAAAATGGAATTTGGATCTAACAAGTGTCTTTCACAGCACAACTCCTCCCTCTCTCTCTAGCGTGTGCTCTCTCGCTCTCTCGCTCTCTCTCTCTCTCTCTCTCTCTCTCACACACACACACACACACACACACACACATATCTTTAATCAGCTCCAGCAAGAAGGGCCAAGAGTAATCTGTTGAAAGATCTTCCTGGAACAGATTCCACCCTTTAGTTCCCTGAAAGGAGAAAGCCTGAAAATGTAGTCAAAACACTTTCCTACGTCTCTGAACCTTCTTCAGCGCTCAGCCATGGGCTCTGTGCACAGAAGACACGCAAGAATTAGCTTTCTTTCCTAGAAAAGCTGACCCAGGCTGCACCTCCACCAGCACCGAGCTCTGCATGGCTGAGGCCTGCATATTCTCTCCACCACAGAAAGACCAAAATGCTCTGGCGGAGCAACATGCTGGCATTTCACAAGGGGTTATTCAAAAACTCGACTATTACTCTAACGGAGAGAGGAAAGAAAGCCTTCCCCTGCCAGGATACACAATACAGATCCTCTTTCCCTGGAGCCTGCCCGCCCCCCCTCAAAGTTTTTTTATTTAAGAGTCCATTTTTCAAGACCTTGAAGTAAGCTGACCCATTGGAGACAGCCGCAATTAGCAAAATGTCACAGGGAAATAACTCTACCTCAAAATACCTCAGGAAAAAACGAAGAGAATATTCCATGAGCAGGGCTCTATTACGAAAGAAAAAAAACTAGGTGTTCCCCTCAAATCTTGATAAATTGTAAAATCCCTGGCCCACTCTTTCCTCCCTCCCACACCCTTCCCTCCTGGTGAGGGATGGCCCTGATCCCACCATACCTGTCGGCAGAGAAGCCAATGACCCTGTACTTGAGGTGCTGTGTGTGAGAACTACCCAGAAACTGAGCTGTGAGAAGGGAGGTGTCTTCTGGTAGATCTCTGTAATTCCCTCCCGGGCATCACTTCCACTCCCTGACAGGAATTCAGTGTTTAGGAAGGAAAATGCTCTTACAGGGCCCAATGTGGGCACTGGAATCTGCACTTTGATCCTAAAGTGAAATATGTATTTTCCCACAGCCCGTTACTCATGACTAGCTCTCTGCCAGAGAAAAGGCATCTTTGCCTTTTTAATTAAATACAAGTAAAGTGGTGGCGGGGAGGGCATCCCCAAAGCAGGGAGTGTCCAGTAGTTCTTGAGGTTCATACAGTCCATTCAGTCAATCAACATACGTTCATTGACCACCTACTATGTGCCGGGCACTTCTTTGGCTACTGAGAATTCAGCAGTCAACAAAGCAGTTGAGGGTCCCTTTTCCCAGGGAGCATATACTCTAATCAGGGAAAGGAGAAAATGAACATAATGGACAAGTAAATATGTGATACTGTGTCATAAGGGAAATGGAGACTGAAAGTACTGGGAGTGGAGTGTAAATTCCAGTTTTCAATAGAGTGGTCCAGGAAGGCCAGAGTAAGGAGGGTTGTTAGGGGATCAAGAGTTGTCCGGATTTTTTAAACTAACAAGTTGGATCCTGCCATTTTCCTTGGAGGCTTCAAAACCCCTGCACTCTCTAGGAACCTGGCTGGGACCTGCAGGGCCCTGCGCTCGCCTCCGCCACCTACAGCGGCGGCCGACCCTGTATCTCGGTCCCAGCACCTCCCTGCCTCCACCGCCCTCCAGCTCCAGCCTGGCCGGGCCCCAGCTCTGCACCCCGGTTTTTCCCATGTCTCCTGCTCCTCCCGCACCTCCTGCCCTCCTGGACAAGCGGTGGCGCCTGCCGTGCTGCCATGGGCAGGCTGATGAGCCCACCTGACATCCCCCACACTCT
This sequence comes from Tolypeutes matacus, assembly GCA_026826555.1. Lineage (NCBI taxonomy): Eukaryota > Metazoa > Chordata > Mammalia > Cingulata > Chlamyphoridae > Tolypeutes > Tolypeutes matacus. Next base: position 718,809 of record JAKSZT010053832.1, read on the forward strand.
TCTAACTCGAGGGCAACACATGGAGGCAGAGAACGCTGGTTAACTCTACAGGCGGGGTGCTCTTTGCTGCCGACTTCGGGGCCCACCACTGCCTATCAGGCAAATCTGTGTATATCCCTCAGGCATGGCTTTGTATTAATTCAGTAGCAAAAAGAGAAGAAGAAAAAAAGTGTTACCAGCTCTTCCCCAATTTGGCAATGAGACACTACCCAACCTGACAAAGTCCAGAAACAAGTCGGGGACATATTCATGTTTATTCAAGGAATTTCTCACCCCTCCAGCTTCATTTCTTTCAGGAAACAGCTCGTCTGTGTGGCTGAAATCATGCAGGCTTCCAGGAGAAGAAAAAGACAGAAATGTGCTGTTTGCACATTCTCCGAAAAACATTTATATTCATCATGAGCCGGTTTGTTTTTCTAAGCTTAGCAGGGCAGGAAGTCTTCAGTGCTAACAGGTTAGCAGAACTGCCAAATGTGTTGTTTAGATGCGCGAGTCTTTCAGAATTCTTACACAAGCAAGAAGATGGGAAGACAGTGATACAGTCAGCATGTCTTTTCTCCATAAAACGGTATCACTGCAATTCCCATAAACGTCCAAAAAATATATACTTGGGTTTAACACAAAATATTAAGGACGTCTTAAAAGCAAAAGGTGATGTTTTTTATGAAATCAAGATGCTAACATCAACTTCTGCAAAACAATGGCAACAAAATCATAGTGGACTCACCAGAAGACAGTTATAGACATTCCATCTTATTTTTTAAAACAGGAATCAATACAAACTATCATTCTTTGATCCGAGTGGGGTGTTGGGTGTGACACAGGTTTCAGTTTATATATTTCAAAGTATAGTTTTAATTTCTTAATGGCATATGATATAAGGAATTTTGAGTGCTTAAAATATCATCCTACCATTCCATATTTGTTTCACATGAAAATGTCACTTAGTTTTAAGTACTGAACAAACATAGGATCAGTTTTACTAACAGTACCGGATATACAGAAAGTCACATTCATAAACTAGATAAATTGAAACACTGGACACCTGCTGTAATTGGGGATACTTGACAAGGGTAGAACCTGTGCCCGGGTATTCCAAAGAGAGCCTGGCCGCCATCCAGATGCTTGGAAAGGGTGGAGCCTTCTCCCCAATGCTGGGGGCAGCATGGCCACTGCACAAGCTCTAGGAAGGGTTCAGCCTGCAGCTCCATCAGGCCCGAAGGACAAAACATCATTCCACAGATGACTCTCGGACCTTGAAATCTAATGGTATGTTCCCCGCAGGGCTTCAGAATTGTTTAGGATTCATGACCTCTGTTTTCCTTCCAATTTCTCCCCTTGGGAATGGGAAGGTTTATCCTCTGCCTGTCCCTCCCTTGTATATTGGAATCAGATAACTCTTTCTCCAGGTTCACAGGTCCACAGACGGAGAGGAACTGTGCCCCAGGACAGACCACAACCTTAACCAATGTTGATACGACTTTGTACTAAGCATTGTATCTGAAATGACTTAGGCTTTGGGGGTATTGTGAGGGAATGAATGTATTTTGCATAAAGAAAGACCATGACTTTTTGGGGTCCAGAGGGTGGAGTGTGGTGGTGTGAAGCTGTGTGCACCCCAGAAAAATATGTTCTTAATCTATTCCTGTGGGTGTGAACCCATTGTAAATAGGACCTTCTGATGAGGCTACTTTTGTTAAGGTGTGACTCACCTCATTTAGGATGGGACTCCTGTTATTGGAGTCCTTTATAAGACAATGAAATTCAGACAAAAATAGAGAAAGTCACAGAGGGACCAGCCAGAAGCTGAAATCAACAAAACCTGGAAGAGAAGGGAGAGGCCAGCAGAAGCCACCATGTGCTTTGCCATGTGGCAGAGGAGCCCAGCATCACCAGCAGCCAGTCTTCGGGAAGAAAGCATCACCTCAATGATACCTTGATTTAGACATTTTTCTGGACTCTAACTGTGAGCAAATAAATACCCACTGTTTAAAAAGCTGAACAAGTTTATAGTATTTGCTTTCAGACTCAAGTCTTTCTTCAGTTTAAGGAAGCCTCCTACTAAGAGTTGTTTCATTATTGCCTCTTCTCCATCCATTCCCTTTTCTCCTTCTGCTATTTCTATTGTTTGCATAATAAGCTTCCAACATCTGTCCTCCAAGTCTCTTAGTTTTTCCCTCTTGATTTACACTTGGTGGTTTTTCACTTGTATTAAATGATATATTCTTTTGAGTATATACTGGATATCCTTCAATTCATCCACTAAATTTTTTTAGCTTGAAACTCTCATTATATTGTTGGTGATATGGAATCTCCTTAAGTACTCTTAGTTTATGGTTGTTACAGTTTACTTCTGTCTCCTACAGCAGCTCTACTTCAGTAAAAGCTGTCTGATCTTGGTGTGATGCTTAGTATGCCTCTCTCTGGCTGCAGAGCCTGCCTAGGTGTGCTGCCTTTACACACCTTTGGAAGCACATTGGCGCTCAAGTCCATCTGCTAGATCAGAGCAGCTACCATCCCAGCAATGGCAGGAAGAGGCACAATCGTTGCCCCTAAGACCCTTGGAGAACCAACTGGCTAATCAACAGGGCCCTGTCAAATCTGCCCCTAATTTCCTAGTCTCTTCCCCGGTAGAGATAAAAGCTCTGACCTACCTTCCACAGTCTGCACTAAGACTTGGTAGAGCCGGAAGCCTCTCTCCAGGCCAGCAGCAACCTTTTGCCCGAGGGGCCTTTGGCTGCAGACCACAGTTAGAGGGGAGGGTAGCAGGAATCCTTTCAATTGGCCATGCAATAGGATTAAATGACCCCCAAATGATTCCAATATGGCAACTATAAGGAATATCTTTCTGTATATATTGGCTCTTAGTGTGGGGGCAAGTCTTTAGAAGCCTAACACCAATGGCAGAAACCAAATAAATATTTACATATTGATATCAAAGCTAAACTTTTAATATGTAGAATAGGCAAATTCATAGAGAGGTTACCAGGGGCTGTGGGAGGGAAGAATGGGGAGTTAGTGCTTAATGAGTACACAGTTTCTATTTGGAGTGACAAAAAAATTTGAAAATAGAGGTGACGGTTGAACAACATTGTGAATGTAATTAATGCCACTGAATCGCACACTTAAAAACGGTTAAAATGGCAAATTTTACAGTATATATATTTTAGCACAATAGACAAATTTTTAAAATAAAATTAAAAAGTAAATAACCAAACAAGAGAACATTTTTGCCATACATAACAGACAAAAGCTTATTATTTTCAATGTATAAAACAGATATGAATCCCTAAGAAAATGAGGAACAGATTAATAGAAAACTGGGCAAAACACAAAACTAGGCAATGAAACAGCCAATAAACTTAGGAAAATCTCTAACAATAAAAAAAGTTAATACTTTTCAAATTGTCAAAGATTTGAAAAAATATATACTATCCACTGTTGCAGGGTCAGGTTCATAATCCATTTTAGCAAATGGGACTTTTAGATGTTTAAATCCAAATAAAGAACAAATTACAAGCCTAACTTTTTAAAATTATACAAAAACTTCTATATACAAAATAAAATCTCAGAACAAATCTACTCTTAAAATCTTCAATGACTAAAACTACAATACAAATAGAGCTCTGGGGATATAAAACACTATTGGGTTGGGAAGCGGATGTGGCTCAAGGGATTGGGCTCCTATCTACCATATGGAAGGCCTTGGGTTCGTTTCCAAGGGCCTCCTCGTAAAGGCAAGCTGGCCCGCGCCCACGCAGAGCTAGCGCAGCAAGATGACACAACAAAAAGAGACAAGCAGACACAGAAAAACGCACAGCAAATGGGCACAGAGAGCAGACAGCGCGCACAAGCGGCAAGGGGAGGGGAATAAATTAAAAAAAAAAAATTTTTTTTTTAAAGGGACACGATTGGATTCATTTTCCTTCACGCATTCATCCGTTCATTCATTCAGTGCTTCTTAAGCCCCAGTTGCATACCAGGCCAAGTGACAGGCAGTGGGGACATGGTACTAAAAGCAGCAAGCAGAGTTCTGCTCTCAGGGATTTTATATTCTAAAGAAATGGTCAATATCAGTTCAGACCAAATTTTATAAATTTTAAAATATGAAAATTATATGGTGACATCACCTCCCAATTTGAAAACTGATATTGAGGGATATGCCGAAATGATATTCAAAATTATTTAAATATAAAGATGAACTTTCCTGAACTCATTTCAATCATAAGTAGCTTACTGATCTGGATTATAATGGGAAGAGATGGAGCTTGGCCTTCTACAGCCGGTGTTAAGATTAAGCTCCACATTGGTTATCTCCCTGCAAAGAGAAGAGAAGAAAGGAATGTAGCCAATTGTAGTCAAAGTAATAGAGGGAAGAAGGTCTCGCTCTTCCCAGTAGTCCTATAGAGTTTCACCATCTAATACAGTAGCCACCAACCACATGTGGTGGGATGGTTTGAAGCTATATGCACCCCAGAAAGGTATGTTCCCAAAGTGATCCATTCCTGTGGGTGTGCCCCCATTGTAAGTGGGATCTTTTGGTGAGTAGGATCTTAAATTGTGACCACCTCATTCAGGGTAGGTCTTAATCCTCTTACTGGAGTCCTTTATAAAAGAATGAAATCCAGACAAAAAGAAAGCCACAAAAGCAAGAAGCTGAAAGCAACGAAACCCAGAAGAGAAGGCAGAGACCAGCAGACAGCACCATGTGTCTTGCCACGTGGCAGAGGAGCCTGGGATCACCCACAGCTGGTCTTCAGGAAGAAAGCATCGCCTTGATGGTGCCTTGACTTGGATATTTTTCTCAGCCTCAAAACCATAAGCTTGTAAGCCAATAAATTCCCACTGTTAAAAGCCAACCCATTTTCCGGTACCTGCTTTGAGCAGCTTTAGCAAACTAAAACATATGGCTATCGAGCTCTCGAAATGCGATTAGCCTGGATTGAGGTGAGCTCTAGGAATAAAAAAAAGCACATCTGATTTCAAAGACTCATTTAGAATTTTTATATTGATTACTTGTTGAAATTCTAATATTTTGGACATATGAAGTAAAATGTATTATTAAAACTAACTCCACCTATTTCTTTCACTGTATTTTAATGCAGCTACTAGAAAAGTTAAAGTTTCATATGTGGCTTGCATCACATTTCTATGGGACAGTACTATGACAGAGGCTCCTGGTACAGCTCTTACTTGGCCTGGGAGTTCTGAGAAGGAACCCCAGCTAAGACAGGATTTTTCCTATAATCTTTAATGACCAAGACACAATCTTGGGTCCAAAACCAAGCAGATGACACCTAAAGGGGTTTTAGAAAAAGATCGATCGAGACCTCACGGCACAGTAGACACAATGCCTAGGATGGGGTCCCCCCCCCCCACGCAGTTATTGGCACTGATGAAAACCGACCTAACTAACCCCAAGAACACAGCACAGAAAATTCCCACCTTCCAATCCCACACTGAAGCCGACCAACTAATTCACTGGATTCAAAACAGCAGCAAAACATCCTAACCAGCTTAAGACACAAAATTTCTTCTGCATCTTCCATTTTTAGCACCTACGATTCAACTGTTAACACGACCAGCGTGACTAGACCTCTTTCTTGTACTTCTGTAATACCTGCCCCTGATGACAAATCTGTGTGTCTCCTCCCATAGCAAGGCGATGCCAAGAGCAAAGAATTGACCGAAACGATGGTTGTGTTTAGGAGTAACTGAAATATGAGTGAATCACAAAACTTCCATATGCGGAAACCAGCCTATATCCCTGTTTAAAACAGTTCTGTTCTCGTGAAAAGCGTCTTTAAGGGTTCAGAAGGAGAAATGGAGTAGCTGCTCGAAGGCTTGCCTGCATCCACTCAGAGGTCTGTGGCAGGTTGTAAAAAAGAGGTGCCTGCTGCTTGGCTTAGGGCAGAAGCGCAGGCTGTGGAGATGAGGCCCGAGCAGGAGGGAGCGGGAGGACAAGCTAGCTGCCAGCAAGAGGCTGGAAGGAGACCATCGCCGCGTTCCCCACGTACCAGGGGAAGTCTCAGGGAAAGGCAGTTTCATGTTCCTGAGTCTGGCCCTCGCTTTGCTGTCCTGAGGGGAGATAAAAGAGAAGGAAGAAACTTCTACAACTATCAAATGCCTTGGCCTTCTGCCTCGGCACAGTTTATCTGACTTAATCTCACGTCAGCCCTGCAAGGTAGCTAATGTCGTCCCCCTTTATAAGTGAGGAGTAAAGAAACTGAGGTTCTTGAGGTAAAGAAAGTGAATAGCACAGTAAGTGCCTTCTGGAAAACTCATTCATTTCCTCCTCACCGAGCCACACAGGATATAAAATCATTTTTCCCTGGGCAAAAAAATAAATGAGGTTAAACATTTAGAAAAAATATATAAAAGGAGTTCTGTGTGGCATCAAGGTAAGAAGGGAGTTCTTTAAAAAGAAGCACACAGGAAAAAAAGGCAAACTATGAAAGACAAGGTGGATAAATGTCTGCCCATTCATTCAGTCATCCATTCAACAAATATTTTGGAGCATGTATCTTACACTACTCTAGGCACTTAGGACATATCTGTAGACAAAAGAATTCAAAATCCCTGCTCTCTAGGAACTTACATTCTATGGGGTAACTACCTTAAAATTAAAATAAATATTTTGTTCAACAAAGGCACCAAAAAAGGTAAAAATACAGGCCACAAACCTAGAAAAGATACATAACCAACAAAGGATTAGTATTCAGAGTATATAAATGATACCTACAAATAAATTAAAAGACAAAGAAACTCACAGAAAATAGGCAAAAGGTATGAACAAGCAATTCACAAAAGTAGAAACCCAAATGCAAGAAACATGAAAAGATGGGTATTTTACTAGTAATCAAGAAGTATAGGGGAAGCAGATGTGGCTCAGGCGACTGGGCTCCCACCTACCACATGGGAGGTCGCTGGTTCGGATCCCAGTGCCTCCTAAAGAAGACAGTGAGCTGGTGCAATGGGCAGCCGCAGCAACTTGACACAATAAGAGACACAAAGAAGAAAAACATAATGAGAGACGCAACAAAGCAGGGAGCAGAGGTTCCTGGTGCCTCCTAAAGAAGATAGTGAGTTGACGCGACAGGCAGGTGCAGCGAGCTGACGCAACAAGATGACGCAAGAGGCGACACAGGAAGGAAAAACATAATGAGAGACACAATAAAAGCAGGGAGTGGAGGTGGCTCAAGTGATTAGGCACCTCCCTCCCACATCACAGGTCCCAGGTTCGGCTCCTGGTGCCTCCAGAAGAAACAAGGAAGATGAACAGACACAGCAAGTGAAAAACAACGAGGGGGTGTGGAGAAATAAATAAATTAATCTTTTTTTTAAAAAGCCTAAATTATAACCTCAAAAAGATACCATTTCACAACCATGGCAGTGACAAAAATGGAAAAGCCTGACAATATCAAATATTGGAGAAAATGTGGTACAATGTGCACTCTTAGGTTGATGGCTGGACTGTAAATTGCTGCTGCCACTTTACATAATAATTTTGCAATAGCTAGTGAAGTTAAAGATAAGCATATCATTAAACCCTGAGATTCCACTCCTAGCTACAGTATTGACCTTAGAGAAACAAATGTACAAAACAACATACAGCAGCAGAACGTGTAACCTTGATATAAAGATGATGGTTGCTGGGGATTCTGAGGGGAGGAGGAGAGAATAATGGGTGGGAATAGGGAATTTTTTAGGCATTGGAATTAAGTGTAAACCACGATGTAAACTGTGGACCTTGGCTGGTGGCAATGCTTCAGTATTTGACCGTCAATTGTGGCAGACATGGGGAAGGAGGTGGGAGGGCAAGGGGGGATGTACGGGAGTCCCTTGTACTTTTCAAGGTGGCTTTTCTGTAGTTTAAAATAAACTTTAGTTAAAAATAAAGTTATTATATAAAAAAACAACATACAGAATATTTTGTAAAATCAAAAATTGGAAACAACTAAATGTCCATTGAGAGAATAAATAAATAAATTTTGTTGTATCATACAATGGAATACTACACAGCAGCAAAAATAAATGAATTAAAGCTGCATTTAACAACATAGATGAATCTCACGAACATAATGTTGAACAAAAACGTAAGATGCAGAATCATACGCACAGTATAAATCTATTTATATAAAGTTTTAAAAATGCAAAACAACACTATATATTTTGTTTAGGACTAGGTAGTAAAAGGTATAAAGAAAATGAAGGAAATTATAAACTCGAACTTCAGGGTAGTGATTCCTCTGGGGTAAGAGGGAGATTAAAGGAGGAAAATGTTTTATTTCACAAACGAGAAGATAGTACAAGAACATTCACTGCATTACTATTTAATCCTCTTTAAATCTTAAATACTACCTAATAAAAATGCCAGCAAACGAAGCAGAAATCGCAAAAAAAGAACAGCTATGAGAACTAAGCAAGGCTGCTCAAGAGATAAAGTAATGCTTTCCCTGATAAGTTGCAAACAGTTAAGCTTTGCTTTGGATTTCAAAACTGCTGAAAATCAAAAAGGCTGTGTAGACAGGGACATATGCACAAACCAAAGTACCATTATGTGAGGGAGAAAAGTTAGGTGTTTTTCCTAAAAGCAGAATGAGAAAACAGAAACAAAAAAAGTTGGATTAAACAGTATGGGGCTGTGAAAGGCTAAGCCAGGCTTTTACGTAAAGATGCCTCAGGACAAAAACTGGCCCCTTATGAGACACTCGGGCTTTGAAATTGTGGAGCACGTGAGGAGAGGACCCAGGAATGGGGCGCTGTAAGGGGCACCACTGGACATGGAGGGTGAGGGCCTGGGAGAGGCTCTGGGCACAGCACTGGATGGACCAGGGCAACGCAAGGCAACGTCAGGAATTACTCGGTGCTTCTCGCGTTCCGTTGTCTCCTTTTCTCCCCAACTCATTCTGATCTCCTTCCAAGGCAGGAATTACGCCCTCTAATGAGTGCTCACAAAGCCAGGATTCTGTGCTAGGCTGTGTGCAGGTCCCAAAGGTAAAGCAGGCAGGACTGGGTCCCCTCAAGGGACAGGGAGGAAAAGTCAAATGGGGGAGAAAACATCTGTCTATAGAGAGCTTAATTACCAGGTAGAACACAACGAGGAGAAACTTCTGGTAGTGAGAAGATTGGGAAAGGCTTTGTGGAAGTCTTAAGTCTTGAAGGATGAGTAGGATTAAGACTAGAGTCTAAATTAAAGAAAAAGTTGAGAGAAGGGGAGAAAAAGTAGAAGAAAACGGAGGGCAGCAGCAGTTCAGTTTGACTAGATCGTGGGTACATGATGGACCCACTATTTGGAGGAAACAGTAAGCCACGTCCAAGTGCAGAGCAAGACCTCACAACAGAAGGCCTGAGTAAGCACCCACTTTCATTCATTCCCCCCACTAACGCTTGATTCATCGGGGCTCAAAGGAATGACCACTTTGATTGAGTCAGTACCTTAAAGTGAATGTGCGGCCAAAGTCCAAATAATTCCAAGTGAGTTTCCTTGTACTCCTAAACCTCTGTAAGAGATCAGGCAAGCTTTGAAGGCCTGTCTGGAATTTCCTCTCCTGCTCTTCAAGGAAGACAGTTTGGCTCACCTGATAACAGCCTGGGTAATGACCCAGAGAGAAAAGTAGATGTGCAAATTTCTGAACACTCACATTTCTTCATAAGTTATAAACAACACATTTTTGTAGCTAAAGAAATAAACATAGCTCACTTCTAAGAAAGCAAGCAGCTGTAGGAAAATCATTAGTTGACATCTGGTCTCTGATGGAAACTTTAAGGAAAACAGCATGATTCAGGCCAAGCAAGGGAAAGACCAATTAGTATTATTTAGACTACAGCACTATCATGCTTCCTTGTATAGTAAGCAAACATTGAATCTCCCTGCCCTTTAACACCAATGTTCTCCAGGTACACACCAAATTCTTCCTTCTTCCAATATACCAACTGGTAATCTATTCAGCCCTTAGAGCTAGCTGCAAGGACAGAGTGGAGAGGTGAACTTTCACTCTTCTCCCTGCCATACCAATGACGTGGTGCCAGCAAAGGCAAAGTGGGGAGCCTGGACTCATGTCTCCCCAAACCTGGCAACAGTGGTCAGACCAAAGTAACACTTCCCTTATCCACTGGCATGTGGTATTTGCAGAGACCAAGTGGGGAGCCCAGACTTCCCCCCTACCAAGAGGTGGCACTCCTCTCCCTCCAAAGTACAATGGGTGGAGGTTCTTGGAGGACCAGGAGCTGGAGAATGAGAATCTTTAAAACTGAATATGAAGTCCTAGGCAGAAGCCTGAGGAACCACATGTGAAAATGATCAGAAAAACAGTTCAAAAGAGTTGAGAACTTAACTACAGTATAGAATACCACTGCACACAAATGAAGCAGACCAGAATAGCAATGCAAGGGCTCGAAAAACTAAATTGACGTTAGAATTACAGTGCACAAAAGTAGGCCAGGACCTGCACACTAAATCTAAACAGGATGACTGCCTGCTAAGACAGAGGATAGATTTAAACAGGACTCAGATTCTCATAACATAAGATCCAAAATATCCAGGATACAATTTAAAGAGCACTTGTTATACTGAGAACAACTTAAATGAGAAAAGACAAACGATCCATGCCAACAATGAGATGACTCAGATGTCAGAATTATCTTACAAGGATTTTCAAATAGCCATCATAAAAATTCTTCAACGAGCAATTATAAGCACTCTTGAAACAAATGATAAAACAGAAAATCTCAGAAAAGGCATAGAAGTTACAAAGAAAGAATCAAATAGAAATTATAGAAATGAAAATGTAGCAACTGAAATAGAAAACTCCTAGATGGATTCAATAGCATGACGGGATGACAGAGGAAAGAATCAGTAAATCTGAAGCTGGATCAAGAGAAATTACCCAATCTAAGCAACAAAGCAAAGACAGAAGGGAAAAATATGAACAAAGCCTGGGGGATCTATGGAACAATAACAAAAGATATAATATTCTTTTTTTTTTTTTTTTAATTTTTTTTTTTATTGTGGGTAAAAATCAAAATTTTCACAATACATACCAATATTTGTAAAATGATATATAAATATATATGTATATATGTGCATTTGCTTACAAAAATGTTATTTATATATATATATATTTCAAGAGGTGCTTAGATTACCTGAAATATTACACAGAACCTACTGGGATTCCCATGTTTCCCACCTCCCACACCTCCCACCACAAAGACATAATATTCTTGTAATCAGAGTCTTAGAAGGAGAAGAGAAAGATTATGGGGCTGAAAAAAAATTCAAAGAAATAAAAGATGATATCTCCCAAATTTGGCCCAAAGCCTAAACCTAAAGATTCAGGAAGATGAGTAAACCCCAAACAGGATAAATCCAAAGAAATTCACACCAAGACACATCATAATCAAACAATTGAAAACTGAAGACAAATAAAAATCTTAAAAGCAGCTAGAGAGAAATGATGCATTATCTAAAAGGAAACAATGATTCGAATGACAGTGGATTTCTCATATGAAACCAAAGAGGCCAGGAGAAAGTAGTACAACATTTTTCAAGTCCTGAAAGAAAAGAAATGTCAACACAGAATTCTATAACCAGCAAAAAATAACCTTCAGGAATGAAGGGGAGATCAAGAAATGCTGATACAAAGGAAAACTAAGAGAATTTGTTGCTAACAGACCTACCCTTAAAGAAGGCCGAAAAGAAGTTCTCCAAAAAGAAAGGAAATGGTATCAGAAGAAGGCCTGGAACTCCAGGAAGGAAGGAAGAACAATGGAATAAATTTAAAAATAGGGATAAAGATAAAGGAATATCTCTCTCCTTATGAATTTTTTTTATTTGCTTGACATTTGAAACAAAAATTATATCATCTACTGTGGTGGTCAAAGTATGTAGAGAGAATATTTAAAATAGTTATATTAAAATGGGGAGGCGAGTAAAGGGACCTAAATGGAAGTAAGATTTCTACACTTCCCTCTGAGTAGTAATCAGTCAAATTAAAATGAAGTCATACTGGATAAGATAGGCCCTTAATCCAATATGACTGGTGTCCTTACAGGAAGGGGAGAAGAGACACAGAGAGGCATGGGGAAAATGCCAAATGATGACTGCGGCAGTGACTAAAGCCCAAGAATTTTCAGCACCACAAGAAGATCTGAAGCAGCATAATAGGATTCTCCTCTTTAGGTTTCAGAGGGGACATGGCCCTGCCAACACATTGATTTTATACTTCTAGTCTCCCAAGTTGTGGGACAAAAATCTCTGTTGTTTTAAGCTACCTAGCTTATGGCATTTTGCTACAGCAACCATAGGAAACTAAGACATAGATGTCAAAGCAAAGAAAATGACTAGAGACATAGAGGAACTTTTCACCAAGAAGACATACAATCCTAAATATATATGTGCCAAACAAGAGAGCTTCAAAACACTTGAAGCAAAAACTGATAAAATTGAAAGAAGAAAACAGACAAATCCACAATTATAGTTGGGAATTTCAAAACCCCTCTCACAGAAGTTGATAGAACAACTAGGTAGAAAATCAGCAAGAATACAGAAGAACTAACCAACATCACCTACCAACAAAGTCTAACTGACATTTAAAGAACACTCCACCTAACAACAGGAGAATATACATTCTTCCAAGAGCCCATGAACACTCATACAGAGAGTGTTCTCTGGCCACACTGGAATCAAAATAGAAGTCATTAACAGAACAATACGAGAAAAATCTCCAAACACCTGGAAACTAAACAGCTTACTTCGAAATAATTCATGGGTCAAAGAAAAAGTCTTAAAAGAGAGTTTAGAAAAAAATAGAAATGAATGAAAATGAAAAGAGAACATATCAAAATTTGTAAGATACAGAAAAAATAGTGCAGAGAAAGAAATTCATATCATTCAATGCTATGTTACAAAAAAGAAAAGGTCTCAAGTTAATAGTCTATGTTCTCCTCTCAAGAAACTAGAAAACAAAGAGCAAGATAACCCTAAATAAAGCAGAAAGAAAGAAATGATAAAGAGCAGAAATTGCTGAAGTCAAAAACAGAAAATAGAGAAAATCAATGAAACAAAAAGATAGTTCTTTGAAAAGATCAACAAAATAATAAACTAAGAAAAAAAGAAAGCAAGATTAACAAAGAAAAAAGAGAGATGATACAAATTACCAGTGTCAGGAACATTGGTATATTGAAATAATACTGAATAAATAGTGATTGAATAATAAAGCAGGGGATACCACCACAGATCCAATAGTCACTAAAAGGATAATAAGATAAAACTTCAAAAACTCTATGTGCACAAATTTGACAAATTAGGTGAAATGAACCAATCCCTCAAAAAACACAAACTACCAAAATTCATCCAATAAAAAATAATTCATCCAATAAAAAATAATTCACCTGAATAGTACTGTAACTATTAAGGAAATAAAATTTGTAGTTTAAATCCTCTCAAGAAAGATCTCCAGGCTCAGACAGTTTCACCAGAGAATTCTATCAAACACTTAAAGAAGAATTAACATCGATTCTATACAATCTCTTTCAGAAAACAGAGAAGGAAAGAACACTTCCAAACTCATTTTATGAATCCAGTATTACCCTGATCCCAAAACCAGACATAGAAAGTACCAAAAAGTAAAAAGAAATAAAGAAGGAAGACAAGACAGAATAGAAATCTACAGACCCATCTCTCTCATGAACTTGGATGCAAAAATCCTCAACAAAACATTAGGATATATAATTCAGCAACATATAAAAAGAATTATACACCATAACCAAGTGGGGCTTATTCCAAGGATGCAAGGCTGATTTGACATTTGAAAATCAATCAGTATAATCCACCAAATCAACAGGGTAGAGAAAAACACCATATAATAAAATCAATTGATGCAGTAAAGGCAGTTGACAAAATTAAATACCAATTCATGCTAAAAACATTCTCACCAAGCTAGGAATAGAGGGGAACTTCCTCAGATTGATAAAGAAAATCAATCTACAGCTAACATCATATTTAATGGTAAAAAGCTGAATACTTTTCCTCTGAAACGGGGAATAAAGCAAGGATATCACCAACCTTATTCAGCATAGTACTGCAAGTGCTAGCCAGTGCAATAGGCAAACAAAACAAATACATACAGATTGAAAAGGAAGGAATAAAATTGCCTTTACTTTCAGATTACATGATTGTCTATGTAAAGAATACCAAGGAATTAAAAAAAAAAAAATTCCTAGAAATAATGAGTGAGTTCAGAAAGGTTGCAGGATGTAACAACCAGCACCATTTACAAATACCCCCCAAAATATGAAATACTTAGGCCCAGACCTAACAAAACATGTTCAGAATCTTACAAAATGCTGATCAAGGAAGTCAAAGACCATCTATGGACAGACATACCATATTCATGGATTGGAACATTCAACATAGTAAACATGTTAATTCTTCCCAAATTCACCTATAGGTTTCATGCAATCCCTATCAAAATCCAAGCAAGGGGAGTGGGTGTAGCTCAGTGGTTTGAGCACTTGCTTCCCTTGCACGAGGTCCTGGGTTCAATCTCCAGTACCTCAAAAAAAAAAAAAAAAAAAAAATCAAAGCAAGATATTTTTGTATATATAGACAAGCTTATTCAATAAATTTATATGGAAAGGCAAAGAAACTAGAATAACCAAATCAGTTTTGAGAAAGAAGAATAAAATGGGAGGAATCACAGTACCCAATTTTAAGACTTACTATATAGCTACAGTGTGGTAACTGAAGAAGGACAGACACATATATCAATAGAACAAAACAGAGAAGCTAAAAATAGCCCCACACAAATATACGCAATTGATTTTTGACAAGGGGAAAGCAGTCCAGTAGAGAAAGGAAAGTCTTTCTAATAAATGGAAAACCTTAGGCAAAAAGTAAGTCTTGACCTTACCCTCACACCTTATACAAAAATTAATTCAAAATTCATGACAGATTTAAATTTGAAATATGAAACTATTAAAACTTATAGAAGAAAATGAAGGAGAAAATCTTTAGGACCTAGGGCTAGGCAAAAAGTTTTTAGCCTTGACTCCAAAAGTATGATCTGCAAAAGAAAACAATGATCAACTAGACTTCACTGAAATTAAAACTTTTGCTCTGCAAGAGTTTTAAGAGAATGAAAAAACAAGCTGCAGACTAAGAGAAAATATTTGCAAACCACATATCCTATAAGGGATACCAAAGAAGCTAAAACTGCTCTGTGTACACACCTTACTATCAATGAGAAAGAAGGGGAGAGTAGTGAATCCTCAAGGCTAAACACAGATTAGGGCCCCATTTGCATCTACTGCCAACTCTAGTCTCACATTAGTTTCCATTTCTTTCTTGACCTCAGTTAGTAGTTGCCAGTCAATGGATTTGTTAGTTGAATCTTAGAATTATGTGCTTATCCCAGAGTCTTACATTATGAAACACAGCTCAGTGAATACTTCCACGTGACAGTTATAAAGAGATGTCCGTGTTCTGTGTGCTATGTGTCTTTTGGAAGTCAAGCTTCCCTTGGTTATTCCTCAAGTGGATAACCTCTATCTAGGAGCCCCTCAAGGGCTGGCCAAGGAAGAACTAGACTTGACATACACTGTGTCCTGGCCTGGGCATCAAAGAGATCTGCAGACAACAGAAAAAACCTGGCAACAAAGCCAGCATGGACAGAGGCGCTGCCATGGCCTCTTACAGTCAAGGGATTCACCACCGATCCACTGAGGGAGGACTGAGTTACATCAATATGTCATCTGCATTGCTCTGCCTATGTATTTATATGAGCATGTGCTTATAGATTAATTTTATCAAGCACACAATAAGCTGGGACTGGTTCATTCTATGGCATAAGTTGGGTCCCTTCGCAAAATAAAGAAGTCCTGTAAAGTGCCTGGTTGCTAAGGAAGGTGCTAGAAACCACTAGATGTCAGCAGCCACCGACCAGATGCCTTAGCTGGCACCACCCAGGTGCACAGCCTCTTCACAAACAGGGGGAGCAGAGCCCACCAGCTGCCACTCTAAACAGCCCTTCCCTGTCCGTGCACTGAAACGCTTTCCTGGCTCTGATCGTGGAAGCTGCAGATGCAGCCCAGAAAGTGCTTTCGGAGTGTGCAACACAAGTGCCCCACTTTCAGTGTTCACCAAGAGTACAACACAAGCTGTGTGCACACGCGGGCCTCCCAGGGAAGGGAAGGAGGGCCCAGAGCTCCTTCCAGATGCACGGCCGCAGAGCCTCTACTCAAAGGGGAGGCCACTCTCAGGCCCCAGCAAAGGCCTGACCAGGTTCTGGGGGGCCTCCAGGGGTGGGGCAGTGTTAAGTACTGTTGTCCCACTGACCAGGGCTCCACGGGAAAGAGCCCAGGCACGAGGACACTGGTCTGAGCAGTCCGAGGTCTGGGGCCTGCCTCCACTCTGCCCGCCCTACACATTTCCCCTTCCCTTCTCTCGACCCTGGGGAAGTAAGACCACAAACTACCCTTCCTCCAGAGATGAAGAACCAAACGCTTCAGCCTCACCCTTCCAAGATGCTTGGATCTAATCAGACTGCTGTGAGTAAGTTTGAGGGGAGAAAAGTCTAAGGGTGTCCTTCGTATCTGACAGCTCACGAGAGAAGCTCAGAACCCCAGGCTGCCCTCCCCTCAGCTGACCTCACCCCTCTTGAGTACGCCCACGTGTGCACAGTTCCCCAGACCTGGTCACCCTCAGGCCGCTCACCACAGAGCTGTGCTCTCCGACTGCCCACAGCTACCTGGGCACCCGAATCCCCCGTTTTCCTGCACCCACCGCAGCCCTTCCCAGAAGGGGTCATCACAGCTTGATCCCTAGCGACTCTGGGTATTAGCCTGGTCTGGTCTCCGGGCTGAACGCTGCCTTTACCAGCTGTCCCTGTGTCCAGATGCACCCAGGACTCGGCACCCCATGCCCAGGCTCAGGCCAATCCCACGGCCCCCTTTGGCCACTGCTGCCCCACATACCCCACACGAGGGTCCCAGAGCCACCAGCCTACCACGACTGCCTGAGCTGCCCAGGGCCAGCCTGGCCATGCCCCAGGTCCCTCTTCCAGGAGGGTTGATCCAGGCTCGTACATCATGGGCCTTTTTTAATTTGGTAAGGAAGACCTCCTCCCATTATTAATTCACGGGGACCCAAGACTTGGGCCTTTATGTTTCTCGAAATATGGTCCAGGATTTCTTAAGAGATGAAGAACCTCGGCCCTGGTACAGGGAGGAGAAAGTTTCTCAGTCATCCTGATGCTGCTTAGAAACCACCTCTTAAAAGAGAAAAATGTAAGTGAGAAAGTGATGAGAGACTGCAAGAGACTAACCAGAGAATCAGGGGAGAAGGGGAAGGTTTACCATAGATGTGTCTGGGAGAGAGAAGGCCAGAAAAGGGAGAGAAGGTCCAGAGACGCAGGAAGGAGTTTTCCCAGCATTTTGAGAGCAGCGCTTCAAGGGAAGAAGTCCAGGAGCAAGGGAGGAGGAAGAAGGGGACAGAAAGACTTGAGGATGAGATTTGAAAGCAACGGCCCAGCTGCTGGTGAAGTAAAGGCCTGGGGAGTTCTGGGGAAGACTGGCGTAGACGAAGGTAACAACGTGAGACGGTCGTGCTGGGGGCCGGCTCCCCTGTGGGAGGCTCACCCAACATCTACTGCACCTTCTCTGTGCCTGCACTGGGGAAACAAAGGCAAGTCAGGATCCCTGCTCCAGAAAAGCCCACAGATGCGTATTTGCCGTCAATCCAGGAGGTCCTTAGCGGCACCGAAGAAGCTGCAGGTCAGCAGGAAGAAGGCGGAGGCCTGCAGGCCCCCTGTGGAGGAGGGTGAGGTCGCTGTGGAGGGGACCCTGACCACACTACCCTCAGCAGAACCCCTCCCTGCCCACCCACACCCAAGGCTACCTGTGTTCCTCGGCAGAGGTAAATAGGTTTCCTCTGAAATTCCCTAGCTTGCCCTTAGGAACCTGGGGCACGCGATGAGGGAGATTCCAACAAGCGAGTGAGCGTCCAGAACCCATTCACAGTTTCTCTTCTGGACCCTGAGCTTTCCATGCCTACCCCTCCTCCCTACCACCACGTCTGACCTTCAGTTCTGACCAATGGGCTGGTCATCTCTTAGCCTCACCGAGAAGAGCCAAACGATGCGGGAAGAGGATCTTCACAGGCCCTGCCTTCACCCCAGCAGAAGGTTCTGACAGTGCCTTCTCCTTTTCAAACTCACCTGCCGGCGTGTCCTCCAGATCCCACTGGGCAGCAGCAAGTTTTGCTTGTAATTTTATTCCCCCCTCTGCACCGGCACCTTGTTTTTTTTCCCTCTAGCATGTACAGTTCTCCCTTTTCGTAAGTTGTATAATCACAGCTTATCCATTTTGTAACACAGCTTAAAACATTCTGCTAAATGAACCACACCAAGCCTCAAAGTCTCTGCCCTGATAGCCAGGGTGGCCAGTTCTAGTTGGATTTAAGGGCGATAGAGAGAATGTTTTTTAGGGAAACCTAAAATGCCAGTAAGCGCGTGGTGAGAAAGGTTGTCTCCCAGGCTGCTAAGGAGAGTGTAAACTTGCACAATTTGGTAATAAAGAAAAAATTTTTTGGTGCAAAAATGTTTAACATTTCATTGTTGATAATGTTAGAAAACCAACTAAGAGGCAAAAACAGCAAATGGGGAAGCAGAATTCCATCTCATCTAACAGCTAGGTCCATTATTGCTGTTAAGGAAAGAACTACCTGTGTTTAAGAAAACAGCTAGAGAAACGTTTGGTGGAAGATGCAGCTCCTGAGGGCGGAGATCAGTAGGACACGAGAAAACAAAAGAGATCAGCCTGCTCCCCACTAGAACTAAATAGGAATTAGGTGTGGGCAGTGAGGACAGAAAAAAGTAAACCAGTGACGACAAGGGATAGTAGAGCTACGTCTCTAATACAGAGGATATAATTTCTTGTCAAATAGCCATGGACTTTATAAAGATGTCAAATATCCTGGAACATTCTTGAAAGTGTGCACATTAATACATTCCCAAAATCAAAACTTTAAAGGCTACTTTCTCTGAAGAGGGAATAAATCAGAAATTAATAACAAAATAATTTTTTAAAGAATTTGAAAAATTATAAAATATTCTCCTTTGCTCCATGCTACTAAATTCTTAACTTTTGATGAAATAGAAGGTTTCTAGGAAAATGTAAATTATCGAAATTGACGAAGAAGCAGAAGAAAGCATTAATAAACCTTAATCATTTAAAAAGTAAAAAATATATATACTGTCAAAGAAATACTTCCTAAAACTGGTTCTATTCCCCACCTGTCTGACTGGAAAGTTCTTCAAGCCTTTAAGAAACAGGCTATTTCTATGCCATTTAAACTGATCCAGAAAAGGAAAAATGACAAAGTGCCTCCATGCATTTTATGAAGTGAGCAAAAATCTTGATACAAAAACCTGAAAAATACAGTACAGACCAACATCACTTATGAGTACAGATCTAGCAATTTGCAATAAAATATGTGCAAACCAAATCCAGCAGAATATTAAAAAGACAATATGTCATGGCCAAGCACAGCTAATGCCAGGAATAAAAGGATGATTCAATATTGGAAAACCTATTCGTCATGTTACTAGGTCAGAGGAGTAAAAGAATAGTATCATCTAGATGGCTTTAAAGAACCCGGTAACCAAGCACGTTGGGAACTGTAGCTTTATGTACACCATTGGCAACAACTGGCTCAGCAGGAGAAGATACCATCCCAGGAGAGCAGAGCTACACTAGGTGAGGGCGGATCAGAATCTGGGAGTCTCCATCATCAACCCTTACCTTCCAGCCAAATATCAGAGAACGGGAATCAGCATACACACAAGTGTAAGACAGGAAGGGGTCACTAGCCAGGAAGTGTTGTCCCAACTGTAAATGCAATCTCATTAGTAGGTCATGAAAGTAATGTGTTAGGTCTTAACCAGACACTATTTTCATGGACTCAGTTGACATGGAATGGAATGGAGTGGAGTGGGGCAGAACAGAGTGGAACAGAATAGAAGGGAAAGGATTGGAATGGAAAAGCAAAGCAAATGGCAGGATGCATCACTCATAGAAAGGGTATGCACCGTTTCCTGAAACTTTTCTTCCACAATGTATGTGTGTGTATAGGGTGTGTGTACATGCATTGAGTGCTCATGTAAAATGCATTTCTTCTCATGGGTCACAGTCAAAAGGTTTAAGTGACCCTGAGCTAATAATGGGTTGAGAGGAATCACTTTCTGGATTTCTACTTGCCATAGACTTGGGTTTAGGGTTAGAATAGGGTTATGGTGAGGCAGTAAAGGATGGTGCCAAAGCCTCTTCCCATCTCGTATGAACAAACATCTCTTGAAGTAAAGCTAAAGCAGATCATGAAGTGAAACCTGGCTACAATTCCTCCTTAGTGTCAACTTTGCCCAATTCAGTAATATTAGTTCTTGACGGTGGTATGAGTGGAGTGATTTAGGCATGCCGCCTGGAGCTTCACTGCCTCAATGCAAAGCCTGGCATTGCCACAATGGTAGAATAGATTATTTTTAATCAATTTTATTGATACATATTAAAAAAGCATAAATCCATCCAAAGTATACAATCAATGGTATTCAGTGTAATCACATACTTGTACATTCATCACTTCATTCTTAGAACACTTTCATTATTCCAATAATAATACACAAAAAACAAATAAACAAAACTCATCACCTCTCAATCTATCTATGCTTCCCCTGCCATACATAGCTATTCTTTTTCCTTCTCTCTAGTTTATTTGTATTTATATCTTGTAAAAACAGTCTCATATATGCAGTATCACCCATATTTGTGTATTACAAGATTTTTTTTTTTTTTTTAAAGATTTTATTTATTCATTTATACCCCCCTTGCTGCTTGTGCTCGCTGGGTCAGCTAACCACGCCGTGCGGGCAGGCCTGCCTTCACCAGGAGGCCCTGGGAACCGAACCCGGGGCCTCCCACATGGCAAACGGGAGCCCTACTGATTGAGCCACAGCCGCTTCCCTACAAGATGTTTTACTGTCTTATACAGTCCCATGTTACAGCTTTTAGCTTTCCTTCTAGTAATATACATAACCTCAGACTTTCCCTTTCAACCACTGTCATACCCATATAATAGCTCTGCTAGTTACAAACACCATGATATGCTTTCACCAATTCAATTCCAAAGATTTACAAACAAACTTTATGCCAATTCTGCACAGATAAATACTCAGCTTTCCATTCTCTACCCTCCTTCTATTTTCTGGTGACCTATACTCTTAATTATTAATTCTATGAGTTTACAAGAACTATTCAGTTCAAATTAGCACAATCATACAATATTTGTCCTTTTGTGTCTGGCTTGCTTCACTCAACATAAAGTCTTCCAGGTTGATCCATGTTGTCATATACTTCACAACTTCATTTCCTTCATATTCCATCATGAGTATACACCACAATTTGTTTAACCATTCATCAGCTGATGGACACCTGGGTTGTCTCCCGCTTTTGGTAATCATGAATAATGCCAATATGAACATTGATGTGCAGATGTCTATTTGTGTCACTGCTCTCAGTTCTTCTGGGTATATACCAACTAATGGTATTGCCAGGTTCCACGGCAAGTCTATATTCAACTTCCTTAGGAATTGCCAACAGTCCTCCACAGTGACTGTACCATTCTACATTCCCACCAACAGTGAATAAATGTTCCTATCTCTCCACATCCTCTCCAACATTTACAGTTTTCCAACTTTTTAATAGTGGCCAGTCTAATAGGGGTGAAACGATATCTCATTGTAGTTCTGATTTACATTTCCCTAATCGCTGGTGATGCTGAACATTTTATCATGAGTTTGTTTGCCATTTGTATTTCTTCTTTGGACAATTGTCTTTTCAAGTCTTTTGCCCATTTTTTAAACTGGATAGTCTGTCTTTTCATTATTGAGTTGTCTGATCTCTTTGTATATCATGGATATTAAACCCTTATCACATATGTGACTGCAAATATTTTCTCCCTTTTTGAGCCGACTGCCTTTTCACCCTTTTGACAAAGTCCTTTGAGGTGCAAAAGTGTTTAATTTTGAGGAGGTCACATTTATGTATTTTTTCTTTTGTTGCTTGTGTTTTGGGTGTAAGGTTTAAGAAAGTACCACCTACCACGAGATCTTGAAGATGTTTACTTACATTTTCCTCTAGGAGTTTCATGGTTGTCGCTTTTATATTTAGGTCCTTGATCCGTTTTGAGTCAGTTTTTGTATAATTAGATAGAGGTCCTCTTTCTTTCTTTTGGATATGAATATTCAGTTTTCCCAGCACCAAGCAACAAGAATAGACTTTTCTGACCACCTTGTCAAAAACCACTTGACTGTAGATGTGTCTATTTCTGAGTTCTTGATTCGGTTCCACTGGTCAATGGGTCTGTCTTTATGTCAGTACCATGTTGCTTTTTTACCACTGTAGCTAAGTAATTTCCTTTAAAGTCTGGAAGTGAGAGTCCTCCAACTTCATTCTTTTTAAAGATCTTTCTGGCTATTTAGGGCCCCTTACCCTTTCAAATGAATTTGATAATTGGTTTTTTCATTTCTGCAAAAAAAGGCTGTTGGGATTTCTATTAGGACTGCATTGAATCTGTAAATCAGTTTGGGAAGAATTGACATCTTAACGATATTTAGTCTTCCAATCCAAGAACACGGAAAGTCCTTCCATTTATTTAAGTCTTCTGCAGTTTCTTTTAGCAATGTTTTGTAGTTTTCTGAATATAGGTCTTTTATATCCTTGGTTAAGTTTATTCCTAAATATTGGATTGTTTTAGTCGCTGTTATAAATGGATTTTTTTCAGATTTCCTCCTCACACTGCACATCAGTAGTATATAGAAACATTATTGATTTTTGTGCATTAATTTTGTATCCTGCCACTTTACTGAACTCATCTATTAGTTCTGGAAGTTTTCTTGTGGATTTTTCAGGAGATTCTAGGTATAGGATCATAGCATCAGTGAATAGTGCAAGTTTTACTTTTTCCTTACCTATCTGGAAGCCTTTCATTTCTTTATCTAGCCTAATTGCATTGAATAACAATGGTGACAGTGGACATCCTTGTATTGTTCTGTTCCTGATCTCCAGGGGAAAACTTTCAATCTTTCATCATTGAGTACACTATATTTTACCATATTGAGAAAGCTTCCTTCTATTCCTATCTTTTGGAGTATTTTTATCAAAAAAAAAAAAGAGTGCTGTATTTTGTCAAATGCCTTTTCGGCATCAATAGAGAAGATCATGTGATTTCTCTTCTTCAATTTATCAATGTGGCTTATTATGCTATTTGATTTTCTTGTGTTGAACCACCCTCGCACACCTGGGATAAAACCCACTTGATCGTGGTGTATAATTCTTCTAATGTGCTTTTGGTTTCTGTCTGCAAATATTTTGTTGAGGATTTTTGCATCTATATTCATTACATTTGAATTTTCTTTCTTTGTAGTATCTTTATCTGGTTTTAGTATTAGGGTGATGTTGGCTTCATAGAATGAGTTTGGTAGCATCCTTTTCTATTCAATTTTTTACAAGAGCTTGAGCGAGATTGGTATTAGATCGTCTTTGAATGACTGGTAAATTCATCTTGGAGACATCTGGTTCTGGGCTTTTCATCTTTAGGAGGTTTCTGATGACTGTTTCTATCTCCTCATTTGTGATTGGTTTGTTGAGACCTTCTATTTCTTCTAGGGTCAGTATAGGTGGTTCATGTGTTTCTAGGAATCTGTCCATCTCCTCTACATTGTCTAGTTTTTTGGCATACAGTTGTTTATAGTATCCTCTTATGATCTCTCTTATTTCTGCAGTCAGTGGTAACGTCCATCCTCTAATTTCTGATTGTATTTATTTGCATCTTCTTTTTTTTCTTTGTCAGTCTAGCTAAGGGTTTGCCAATTTTGTTGATCTTCTCAAAGAACCCACTTTTGGTTTTGTTAATTCTATTTTTTTTTTTTTTTTGTTCTTGATTTTATTTATTTATGCTCTGATCTTTACTATTTCTTTCCTTCGGCTAAAATAAGAATTTGCTGTTCTTTTTCTAGTTCCTTCATTTGTGAAGTTATATCTTCAATTTTAGCTCTATCTTATTTTTTAATGTCAGCATTGGGGGCTATAAATTTCCCTGTTAGCACTGCCTTTGAGGTGTCCCATAGGTTTTCTTTTTTTTTTTCCTTTTGTCATTCTGACTTCCCAGGCCTCCAGTCTCTGTGAGTCCATGGGTGAGCAAGGACCCATAGTTTTGATATGTTGTGTTGTCATTTTCATTCGTCTCAAGATATTTGTTAAATTCTCTTGTAATTTCATCTTTGATCTACTGATTTATTTGAGAGTGTGTTGTTTAATCTCCATATATTTATGAATTTTCACTTCTTACATGCATTATTGATTTCCAGGTTCATTCCATTATGATCAGAAAAAAGCGTTTTATATAATTCCAATCTTTTTACATTTACTGAGACTTGTCTTGTGCCCATGGATCCAGAAGGATCCATGAACACTTGAAAAGAATGTATATCCTGCTGCTTTGGGGTGCAATGCTCTATAGATGTCTGTTAGGTCTAGTTCATTTACCATATTATTCAAGTTCTGTTTCTTTATGTCTCCTCTGTCCAGATGTTCTGTCCAATAGAGAGTGATGTGCTGAAGTCTCAAACTATTATTGTAGAGACATCTATTTCTCCCCGCAGTTTTGCAAGTGTGTGCCTCATATATCTTGGGGCACTCAGGTTGGGTGCATAAATATTTAGCATAGTTATTTCTTCTCGATGAAAATTTTTGTAAGCATATAATGACCTTCTTCATCCTTTATAACAGTTTTGCATTTGAAAGCTATTTTGTCCGATATTATTATCAGTACTCCAGCTCTTTTTTGGTTACTATTTGCATGGGATACCTTTTTCCAACCTTTCACTTTTAACCTCATTGTGTCCTTACGTCTGAGATGGGTCTCTTGTAGACAACATATAGGTAGCTCACACTTCTTTATCCATTCTATCACTCTATGTCTTTGATTAGGGAGTTCAAGCCATTAACATTCAATGTTATTACTGTAAAGGCATTACTTCACCCATTTTGTCCTTCAGCTCTCTGTTTTCATATGGTTTTATTGTCTGTCTTCTTACCCTTTGGTTTACCCTTCCTAATAATCTTTCATTTCTACACTCTTCTCCAAATCTCTCGCCCTTGTTTTTCCTTTCAGGCTACAGCACTCCCTTTAGTATCTCTCAGAATTCTGGTCTTTTGGTAACATATTCTATCAGTGTTTGCTTGTCTGTGAAGACTTTAAACTCACTCTCATTTTTTTTTTTTTTTGTATTATATGTGGATTTTTTTTCTTTTTAAAAATTTATTGAAGTATATCACTCATACATAAACATATATAAACAATAAGTATATAGCAATAGTTGTGAACTTATAAAATAAACATACATAACATCGTACAGGGCTCTCATACCTCACCCTACCACCAATACCTTGCCTTGTTGTGAAACATTTTTAACTAATGATTAAAGAGCATCCTCAAAATATGACTACTAACCAAAGTATTTTTCCCCCAACCCACCCTATTACTATTATTTTTTATATCATTTTTACATAAACATACACAAACAATAAGGGTATAATAAAAGTTGTGAGCTTACAAAGCAAACATGCATAACATCATACAAGGGTCCCATACATCAACCCTCCACCAACACCTTGCATTGTCGTGAGACATTTGTTACAAATTATGAAAGAATATTGCCAAAATCTTACTACTAACTATAGTCCTTATTTTACATTTTGTATATTTTTCCCCAAACCCACCCTATTATTTTTAAATATATTTTTATGACAGAAGTTGTAAACTTACAAAACAATCATGCACCTGTGCAGAATTACCAAACATCCCTCTATCAACACACCACAACGTGGTGGAACATATGATACGGATTATGACATAATATCATCCGATTATTACTAGGTCCATAGCATACATATGGCACACTTTTTCCATACTCTCCCATTATCAACAGAGTACATCTTTGGCATAGAAGCATGAATATTACATTATTACTGTTAACCTCAGTCCATATGTCACTCCAGTTGTATTTTTCCCATGCTTCTCCATACTCCCACCACCTTGCAATAGTGATGTACATCTCTTCTAGCTCACAAAGGACACTCTTGCATCTGTATTATCAACCACAATTCTCATGCACCTCTGGGTTTACTGTGTTATTCAGTCCCTAGATTATTCTCTAACTTTCTGTGAATTGGTATTTACTACCTCACCCTCATTTTTTAAAGACAGTTTCGCCAGATATAGAATTCTTGGCTGGTAGTTTTTCTCTTTCAGTACCTTAAATACATCATACTACTTTCTTCTCACCTCCATGGTTTCTGATGAGAGGTCGGCACTTAATCTTATCGAGTTTCCCTTGTATGTGATGCTTTGCTTTTCTCTTGGTTTCAGAATCTTCTCTTTATCTCTGATATTTGTCATTCTGAATAGTAGGTGTCTCGGGGTGGATCTATTAGGGTTTATTCTGTTTGGGGAGTATTGTCCTTCTTGGATATTAATATTTATGTCTTTCATAAGGGTTGGAAAGGTTTTGGTCATTTTTTCCTCAAATATTCTTTCTGCTCCTTTTCTGTTCTGTTTTCCTTCTGGGACACTGATAATGCAAATATTTGTGCATTTTGCACTGTCATTCAATTCCCTGAGCCTCTGTTCCATTTTTTTTTCTCATTCTCTTCTCTTTCTGTTCTCCTGTTTTTTCCAGTTCAGATGTTCTATCTTCAAAATCAATAATTCTGTCTTCAAGCAATTCAAATCTGCTCTTATGTGCGTCTAATGTATTTTTAATCTCATCCACTATGTCTTTCATTCCTATAACGTCTGTTACTTTTCTTTGCACACTTTTGAATTATTCTTTATGCTCACCCATTGTCTTCTTAATATCCTTTATTTCTTTAGTCATATTTTCTTTAAATTTTTTGAAATGATTTAGGAGAGTTTTGTGATAATCACTAATTGTCTTAAATCCTGTATCTCTTCAGGATATTTGTTTTGTTTCTTTGGCTGGGCCATCTCTTCCTGTTTCCTAGTATGTCTTGTAATTTTTTGCTGATGTCTAGGCATCTGAATACGTTGGTGAATTTACTCTGGTAGCCAATTTCTATCTCTTGCCTATTTTCTTTCCCCAGTTTTTCTTTGATATTTTGTTCAACTTATTCTAAGTTTTTAAAATTGCCCAGCTTAAGTTATCAAAAATTGGGCCAGGGACTCACTAATGGGGCGCAGATTTTCTCCCAGGGGTTAGGATACAGAAAGAACTGAAAACAGTTTTTTTCCATGCAATTTCCAGACCCAGCAGATGGCACTCAACAGTGCACCTTTCCATGGGGTATTCCAGTCTAGACTTTCCTTTGTTCCTGTGTTGAATCTCCAGAGCAGAGATTCAAAGCGGGCTCTGCTGGCCAAATTCACAGAAAAGCCCTCGACTCCCCCTCCCTTTTCCCTTGAAACAGCTGACAGGGAGTAAGATGTCTGTTCCCCTCTCAGTCAGCCACAGGGTGCCAGGGGTTTTACCCTAGAGTAATATCTTGGGGGTGGGGACAGTGAACCTTCCCAGCCACTGTGAAAGCTTGGTAACTCACATATCCTGTTTCAGGTTCTTCGTCTCTCTATCCCTCACCCTCCTGGGAGTTGTGTAGCACTGTCCCAGTCTGCTGACCCCCAAAGCAGGTCCCTTGGACAGCTTTTGGCTCTTTCTCAATAGTTTTTGTGAGAGCATTGAGCCCTGCCTGTTATTCTGATGCCATCTTTCCACCATCCTCTATATTAGATTGTCAAAAAAACTTATTCCTACCCCCAACACACACACACACACACTCTCCATGGGAGGGCATACTTCTCTGCCCCATTGATTTTGGGCTAGCCATATAATTTGTTTTGGCCTCATCATAGGTGAGGGTACTTCCCTACCTCTTGACTTGTTGCTTTGGCCAACAAGATATTAGCAGACACACCTAAGCAGAAGCTTGAAAAGTCCTGGTGTGATTAGGCCTGCTCTCTTATGTCTTTGCCTTCACCAAGAGAAGAACATGCCCTGGTTAGCTTGCTGGTTCAGAGAAGAAACACATGGAGCAGAGCCCCATTAAAAGGAAAATACATCCAGAACAGAATCCTCACAAAATCATGCA
This sequence comes from Tolypeutes matacus, assembly GCA_026826555.1. Classification (NCBI taxonomy): domain Eukaryota; kingdom Metazoa; phylum Chordata; class Mammalia; order Cingulata; family Chlamyphoridae; genus Tolypeutes; species Tolypeutes matacus. Next base: position 747,024 of record JAKSZT010053832.1, read on the forward strand.
CACAAATTTTTATAAAGAGAAAGAAACCATATTTGTTCAAAGAACATAAATCATCAAGATGAACTTATCAAGAAAACAGTCATAAATAAAATTATGGACAACCTGGTCTACCGTTTTATAAGTTCAGGAAGAAAGATAAGAGTTTTTTTATTTGTCTGTTTGTTTTTTAATCACTCCACGTGGGCCAGCACTCCGCATGGGCCAGCACTCCTCATAGGCCAGCACTCCGCTCAGGCCAGCTCACTGCACAGGCCAGCCTGCCTTTTACCAGGAGGCCCCAGGAATCAAACCCCAGACCTCCTACATGGCAGACAGAAGCCCAATCGCTTGAGCCACATCCGTTTTCCAAAGATAAGGGTTTAAAGAAAACATTTTAAGACAACAGAAAATGTGAGCTTGGGAAAAGAATGGCAGGGGAAAAAAAAAAAAGAAAAAAAAAACATAAAACACATTTGCAATAAAGACCTCCCCCACCATACACATTTTTGAAGATAAAAATTATTTACAACAAAAATTATATACGACAAGCCCTGATGAAGATATGGGATTTCAGGATGAAGAAAAAATCATGTAGCTGACAAAGTGAGACACATAAAAGGGAAAAAATCAGAATGGCCACAGACTTTTCTTCAGCAATACTCAATGCCAAAAGGCACAGAAGCAGTTTACAAAGACCTGAAGAAAAAGAGTAAGGAAAGTTTTCTTTAATTATATTGTTGACTACTTTTTCCTGTTCTCTTTTTCAGAAATATTAAATATGCATATGTTGGAACTCCTTTGTTATAATTTTATGTAATCATTTGTATATTTTTGGCTTTTACATTTTACCCATTCTGTATAGCATGTCCCTGATGTTTATTCTGTTGCTTCTAATGGTATCAGCAGTTTGCTAAAGAATAACATGAAGAGGACATGAGGTAAGAGCTAAGGACTGAACTATAGTCCATACCTTCAATTCTACTTTGTCGTCTGGATCATCCTCTCACTAAATGTTATTTCCCTTTCCCTAAATCACATCTTCCCTTTATTTTCAGCATTCGAAAGTCAGTGAGTTTCTCAAGAAATTCCTTTAATTCAGAGGCTCCTGGTTCTCAAAAGTGCTGATCCCTCACCATTTTTATCCCACTTCATCGCCAGATCTCACTCTGGAGGAGATTATGTTGTGCACACATACAATAAAAACTCTTTGTCAAATTCAGCTCTATGCCAATTCTGGTGTCATGGGCCTCTCTGAGGACAGTACCCACTCTTCCAAGTCCCACTCAGGGCTTCCAATTTCATTGCTCTTACCAAAGGTTTATTAGGCACAACTGTGACAATCACCGTCAGGGACACTTGTGTCCTGCTCACATTCCAAGGAAACACACATCAGTCTTCAGCATCCTCCCTCACCCAGATACAGCTTCACAGTACTAAGAAAAAAATACTTCATGGTTTGAGTTTGGGGGCTGGTGCCATCTTCACTGTTTCACTGGAGATAAACTTTGCTCTTGGTGGTGGTGCTGTTTGTTTTATGTGGTTTTAAGGGAAATGAACTCGTTACTCCTCCATCCTGCCATATGCCATTTAAAACACCAGGGTTTTTCTTCTTGCAACTTGGCCAAATAATTTTAAATACCTTCTAAACTAGCAAGAGCTATAATGATGATGAAGGGACATCTTGCTCTAGTAAATACTAAACACACTACAAAGCTACAATAACTTCAAAAATATGGAATTAGCATAGAAGAGACCGACAGATTAATTGACTAAACTATATTTTAATATATTTGAAACAAATATTTAAAGGTTACAAAAATAAATATAAAACTAAAAGAAAACATAGGTGTACAAATGTATATCCTCTCAAGTGAGATGATTTATAAGCATGATGCAAAGACAGAATTATAAATATAGAGGCTAAAACATTAAACTATTTGGAAATTTGAAATATCAGCATACTAAAAATATAATAAAAGACAAATGAAAAAAATGGCAACACTATTTGCAACATATAAAAGATAAAGGATTAATACTTTTTTTGGATTAATACTTTTTATATATAAAGAATACTTACACATTAATAAGAAATTCTCAATAGAAAAATGGGCAAATATATGAAAGTAAAAGTTGCTGTTCTACTTCTAATGTATTAAGGAGACAATACACAAAAGCAGTAATATAAATGGCTCCAAAATACTTTTAAGATTCCCTCACTAGTAAGATTTCCTTAAACCTTACCTCGCCAATTATGGTGGTTGCAAGACAAGAATACACAATGATAGGGACATTCTGGAAAGCAACTTGACAGTACAAATCGAAAGTCTTAAAACTGCACAAAGCTTCTGAATCGAAAACTATGATTCAACAAATTCATTTTTCCAGAAATGTATTCAAAGAAAATAATCACAAATGTGAGCAAAGATGGATCTGCAAGGATATTTATAGCAGTATTTGCAACAGCAAAAAACTGTGACCAACCTAAATGTTCAGCCACAAAGAAATAGTTAATAAAAGATTGCACATCCAAATAATGAAATATTATGAAAGACAATGACATGTAACAATAGTCCTCATATTGTTAAAGTTTTAAAAAAAAAAAACTGTTATAATCAAAATATAGCATAACCACTTTTTAAAAAATGCATCTAGATGTTAATATTCTAAAAAGAATGTTAAGAGATATACACAACAAAATCCTAACGACTGGAAGAATTAAAGATTATATTTTCATCGTTGTCCTTTTCTTGTTTTCCATGTTTTTATAATGAATATGCTTTATGTTTTCAAATCAGAAGAAAGAAACACAAAGATAATTTTAAAAAAAGAGAGTGAATTTAAACTGTCCCTTAATACTGAATATGATTTTTTATTGAACAATACCGTTACTCTTTCCTTCTTAAGTTATTTTCAAAATAAAATGGTATTATATTTACAAATGAAGGCTTGGAGAATGAATATGTTTCTGAGTATTTTGACCACAATAATTTATAGCATACACTGGCTGGAGCTGTTCAGTGCTGACAAATTCCAGAAAGTAATTGCATAAAATACTTGGAGAGGAGATTGCTTTATGCTTCCATGCTATTTATGGAAATTAGCATTTTTTTTTTATAAAAATAAACTGAGAGCAATCACAATCATAAACCTTGAAATGTGGTTTCCATAAGATGTTAGCTTTGGTGCTTTAAGAGCCATTAGTAACGCAGTGGAGGAACACTGCCTACATTTTTTCTGTTATGAAACAATTACACATAATTGGTTTTTTCCTCTTGTATCTCTAATCCCTCCCATTCTCCTGGCTGTTTCCCTTTGGTCTACAGATACACTGAAATATTCACTTTCCTAAGAAAAACATTTCCTTTAAGTAGTGCCTCACCTTCTACAGTCTGTATTTTCCCTCTAAAACTACTCCTTCCAAGGTAACCAATTGTTTTTGCAAGATCAGGGTGAATTTCCACCTTCGTGAACTCCTAGGACTTGTCTAAGATCTGTAGGAATTTTCAACCCCATGTAATTGCTTGTCAAGTTCTATCCCTTCAGGTTCTGAAACGGTTCCCATATTCGTGTTCTCTTGTCTACCACGTACTCCCACTGCCGTACTCTCTTGGACTACAGCCAGTCTGGATTGGTGGTAGAGGCCTCCCGAGTACCCCTTGCTCAAGCATGTCCCCAGCGGCCCTGTTTAATGGTGCCTCCCATCACCTCCTGATCAATACCCACAGGCCTCTCAGCTGCCTACCAAGGTCCTCCCCGGTGAAGCCACAAATGGCCTTTGCTCATATTTATCTCATACCCCATACTTCCATGAACGCTACTCTTCAAACACACCTTCTCAACGGGAACAGGAGAAAACAGATTCAAGAGGTACTGCGATGGAACAAATGGAAATTAGAAGCTGACTGGTATAGGGCAGACGCAACAGAGAAGACGCCATGTAGAGTGACACCAGGATTTCTGGCTCGAACGAACGGCTGAAGCAGGAGCCCACACTGAGACAGAGCTGCAAGGAAAGTGAGAATTTTGGTTTTGGAAATGTGTTTGAGGCTCCCAGGGGACATTCTGGTAGAGGAACATGGTATATCCAGTTCATATGGTCTGTAGCTCATGGAACAAACAGAGGGAAGTCTATCGGAGATACTGGGCAACTTTCATTTTAGAAGAACTCCAGATTTTTTTAAAAAGGAGGAAAAACTGAAAGAGTTATCAAGATTGCATTTAATTTTCAATGTTTACATTTAAGAGTTAATGTAAAATAATGCACTTTTTATCTTTCCAGTGTGTAAATAATCCTATTTAAAGACAACATCAAAAGCCTAGATTTGAGAGTCTGCATCATTGTGAGGACTGGGTCCCCCATGACACACCCTAGACAGGTGCCTCTAGAGAGAAAACCAGAGAAGTGACTGGGGCCGCCTGGAGGGCGAGGAGAAGGCAGTAAGGGACAGAATGCTGGAATTGGGTAGTTTTTAAAAGGAGCCACAGATGAGTCAAAGAAGGAACCTAAGATGGAATGGCCAGAGGTAGAAAGGGTAAGGGGCACAGGTGTCCCAGAAGCCAGACAAGGACACAGTTCCCCTTCACTCTCCCATGGGATTCTCGACGACTGATCTAGTGACTCTAACTTGCAGATCTTCCTGGTAATTAGAAGGAGTCTACATCCAGGACAAGCCTAGGTCCTGATGCTCAGACTCACGTCGGTGTCAACACGGCTTGGAATATTCATCCAAAAATCACTGCCGGGGACAAGGTCACACGGGAAGCATAGTTACGGCACAAAACCCAAAGTGCCAGAAAATCATTATTGAGCTCTAAAATAGAGTGAAGAGGAGGGCCACAATTCACCTCAAAAGTGTAGCAAAGCACATTCCAGCAAGAAAAAATTATTTTATGGAAGTATTTTAAAAAGCGGGTAAAGAAGCGACCCATGAGATGTTCATCACCGGCGTCTTATGGATAGCAAAGACAAGTGAACCAACAAACCTGGAAACAACCTAAATGCCCAATCAAGAAATAATCTGTTTAAACAAACTACGGCATTGTGGTATGTCCATAAATAAAACAGAACACAGCTGTCGAGAAATAAAAATGCAGTCGCATACGTACTGACATCAAAAGATGTTCATGATGCATTGGCTGAAAAAATGTCATATAAAGTAGTATGGCATGACCCCATTTATCATGAGTAGATTCTCGTAATGCCCAGTAATTATGTTCTGTAAAGTCACCACGAGCATAAATAAGTGAAGAATGAACTAGCGCTCCTAAGGGAAATGCAGGCTCAGGTTCCTGCAAGCCCCTGGCCACATTTTTATCAACCAATCAATACATAATGTGTGATGGAGTTTCAATTAAAGGCCATGACTACTGATAGAAAAGAAGGTCACCTTGGAATGTAATAAACAAGTTCTGGAGTTTCATGCTAGCAGGAGCTGGGTGGGGAAACATCCTGAGCTAGCCTGTGAATTGCAGAAATGTAAAAGAGCTGAGTCATTGACCTTTAAGACTTGTTGAGGGAAGCGGCTGTGGCTCAATCAGTGGGGCTCCCGTTTACCATATGGGAGGCCCCGGGTTCGGTTCCCGGGCCCTCCTGGTGAGGGCAGGCCCGCCCACACGGCGTGGTTGGCTGACCCAGCGAGCACAAGCAGCAAGGGGGGGATAAATGAATAAATAAATAAAATCTTAAAAAAAAAAAAAAAAAAAGACTTGTCGATTTCAGTAAAATGTAACTAACTGTCAAGTATCTATTGCCCTTGCACATGCTCACATGTATTTTCTTTGTTCTAAAGCCAAATAAAAGCCACACTTTAGGAGGTGGCTGGGCTCTTCTCTCCAGTTCGGACGGAGAGTCCCCTGATCCCAGTTTTTCTTCTCTTCGTCTTATTCTTTCTTTCTCATCCGCGGCACCGTTTTCATGGACCCAGAGCCTGACCGGCAACAAATATGTGTTGTGTTTATAACTAAAAACACCTTATTTAACAGACAGTGTCGAGTCCTGAACTTCGAGCTCATGGCCAAGGGCACTATAACCAACACGCTCCCCAAGAGGCCGGTCACAGCCTTCCCGCGCCGAGGAACGCTAGAAAGCCTTCCGGCGCTCTGCTTGCAGCCACGTCAACAGCGGAGTCGCCAGCAGGAAGCACGGACACGTGAAAGCCGTGGCTCTAAACACTCCGTAAGAAGGACACTTGGTTACAACGGGAGAGTGGGGCCCAGAAGGCCACGCAGCACCCTGCTCAGCCTCACCGGGAATGGGCACGTCGTGGACTCACATTTTTTGCTGCTCTTAAATTTTGTGCTGCTCTGTCCGCAAGTGACCGCCAAAGTGCCACAGGTATTGATTTGGGGGTTACAAATAAATTTTAGCAAGTATGAGAAGGAGCAAATATGGAGTCAGTGAATCATGAGGACTGACTATATTTCCGTTCGATTTAGGCATAGAAAATATGACGGAAGATTACATGTGGAAAGGTTAATGGCGAGGCGATTGGTGGGGTGGTGAGAGTAAAGCGAATTTGCCGTTTTGATTTTCCTTTTGATTGTCTGTATCTTCTGTTTTTCAACGACAGCCATGTTTTATTTAAGAACAATTGAAACTTCATCTAGAAACAAGGAGAGGCAAGGCCAGCAGTGTGACAAGGCCGGCCAGCTCCACACACACAGCACCCACGTCCCTGCAGAGACTCGCGGGCTGCTTGAGGACGGTGCCTCCGGACACAGAGCTGGGAACAAGTGGCGAGAAAAGGAGGGGCTGGCAGAGGACCTGCCCTCTGTGGCCATCATGAGCAGCTGGAGGCGACATCAGGGGACGTCGAGCCACGGCAACGAGTGCAATTAACCAACTGTCATCGTTTTAATCCCCTTCCCAAGAGAGGAAGGGCAGGACGAGAGCCACAGAACTCGGCTGGGGAGTTCTGAGGAAGGATGCCAGACGAGACAGAGGGTGTGCATATGGGACCAAGAGAAAAACAGATGAAAAGGGCGGGGGAAAGGGGTCCTACCGTGAATGAATTGTCGTCATGGGAAGCCGGTGTAAGGAGTGAATACGGAGGGTTTAAGGCTCTTAAACCACTGCTCATGCAGGTACAATTCAATCAAGAGGAAACTGCCAGAAGCTACCCTCCTTCTCCGGGGTCAGAAACAACACAAATTTATTCTCTTACAGTTCTGGAGGCCAGAGGGCCACTACGCATTTCACTGTGTTAAAAGCAAGGTGTAGGCAGGGCTGGTGCCTCCTTGACACACCAGGGCAGAATCTGTTCCTTGCATCTTCCAACTTCTGGAGGCTGCGGCATCCCTCGGCTCCAGGCCACATCACTCGAGCCTCTTGCTCTGTCCTCGCATCTTCCACTTCCTCTCCAACACCTCCTACCTCCCTTTTACAAGGACGTCTGTGACTGCCTAATCCAGGATAATTTCCCATCTCAAGATCCTTACCTTAATCACATCCTGAGAATTCCCTTTGACATGTACAGTAGCACTCAGGATCTGAGATTAGGACAGGGACTTATTTGGGGCCCACTACTCACCCTATCACACATCCCAAAGGCCTGCACACTCTCTACCCAGAGCTCCATCTATACTCAAATGTCCAGGGCAACAGGAGCTGGAAGGGCATCTGCCCAGCAGCACATGACTGCTGTGCCCACCCTACTAAAATCTGCAGGATCAGACTCCTAGAGCAGTCGCCAGCCTCATGGGGATAGAAACAAAGCATGAAATCATTCGGTCTAAAGCCAGTACTCACGCACTAACAAGACTCAGGGGACAGGATCTGAGCCAACTCAGATAGCACTGAATTAACAAGTTGTATGCTGAAATTGTTCAAAATCCTTCTCTCTGCGGAGGAGGCCACCACACACTTCCAACCAGCCTCCCAGAACGTCTTCCTCCAAATGTCTTCTGGCTTTCAAAACTGTCAACTCGAGGGACTTCTTCCAATAGATGTCTATGGCTTTGAGGAACTTGAAACGTGGGGGAGGGGTTCCCCAAAAAATCAGGCCATCTGTAGAAAAGGCCATTCCATCCTGAGTCACAGGATGAGAGCAAGATGTACTAGAGAATCTGAGCAGTGCAGCACCTCCCAAAGACCCCCTGGATCTGCATGGAACTGCCCTGACGTGATTGCTTAAAGAGACGAGAGCCAACCACATGGCCAGTGTTAACGCAATTTCCAGAGGAACTCGCCAAACAGCTAGGGACCCAGCCTGTGACTGTTAGATCAGTAGGCAGGAGAGGTTGCTCATTCTTCTCCTGGGCAAGAGAAAAAAACAAGGGACAAATTGTAATTTGGGAAACAGTCAATACAGGATTCATCCTCAAAGTGTCAGGGAAGAGTTGGAGAAGCTCTGAAACACTCCTTGCTGCAAGCGTTGAGTTGCAACGGTAGCAGCTGCCTCCTCAGGGAAGACCAGGGTCTCTAAGGAGAGGGTCTGGAGCCAAAGGAAGCTTCCAGGGCCCATAAGACAGGAAGAGGGGAGGCCTCTGCAGCTGTCTGGATAAGGGGAAGAGCAAGCTCTTCCAGGAATGGTCAAGAACGAGTTAGAAAAACACGAGATGGATGACGTCATGCCTTGCTCTGCAATCTATCACGATTACTTGTGGTCGATGAATGTAAGAGTGTAGGTTTCAGCTGATTTAATCAAGAAAGTGTAATTGTTATTAGTTGGAACATCCCATGCTCCTTGTGGATCCACCTCACGTATCTATTAACTCTCTACCAGCTACCCGGTGACAGCAAGGGGAGATCCCAAAGGCAAGGGGAGTTCTAAAGGACACCCTAAGCTCCCGCCCCCACCCCATGCCAGAATCGCAAGATGCTCTGGCGGGGGCAGCTGTGAATCAAACCCTGGGTGACCCTAGGGAAATAACCAAGCATCCAACCCACGGAAAGGGCCCCAGGACTGACCACCCAGCTGAGCTGCTTCACTAGAACAGATTCTTTCAGGGTACACAGTGGGGCTGCCCTGGCACCCACTCACACCTGCAGGACCTCTCCCCTAAGAAGATCAGGCCCCACGTCCCTCCAGCCTCTAGCACCTTCCCTCCTCAGCCGATGCCTCTTGAGAGCCCCCTACAGCTCCTCAGCAGCAACTACAGGCCCTGCACTTGTTTCAACATCAAGTAGCAGCAACGGCAGAGAGCTAACAGTTAGTGTGCACCTACTATGTGCCAGGTGCTTTTTCCTTTGTTCCACTCCACAATGGATTAACTCCTCCACACAACACCATGGGGTAGATACTGCTATCACCCCCACTCACAAATGTAGACACAGAGATGCCACAAGGTGATGAAGTGGTGGGGCTGGGATTCGAACAGTGGGTGGCGTGGCTGATAAAGGTCACTGGCCTGAAACCTCATTTTATGACCCTCCAAGCACATTGCAGCGATACACGGAAACATCGCTTCCAGAGGCACACAGATACGGAAAAGTCCGAAAGAGGTTGGTGAGTGATTCAAGCTGGGCAAACGCTGCCCTTGGCCAAAGGTCAACAGAATGCCTCAAAGCACATTTAAATTTTATAGGGTGAAAGAAGACAAAATGAAATGCTGTGCCTTGATGTCTGAGCCCCACATGACCAGGAATAAATCTCTAAAGCTCTTGTAGCCTGTTTCAGCTTTGCTGATGGGATTTAAAAATAAAAACCCAAGTCTCCTCCACCCTGTTACCACAACATTATACCTCGCTGATCAGAGAAACTCAAAAATTACCCTGAAAATACTTAACTTAGGAGCAAACAAAAGATATCTATTAAAATGTGATTATGGGGCAGCACTGATAAAATGGATAATATGGAGAGGATGTGCTTCACTAAGCAGCTCTTAGGAGTCACAGAAATCATTGGGCCTTGGAGCTGAAAGAGGCCTTAGAGACACTAGGCCAAGGAGAGTGAAAGGAGAGGCAGAGAAGGATGATTAATTTATCCCAGGGCAAAGAGATTTTTTCAAGCATGCTCAAAAGACACTTACACCCTTATAAATGCCAGGCCCTTTGCTAGACCCTGAGCTACCAAGCCATGTTCCTGAGAAGTCCTGTCTGCAAGGAGGGGCTGCCTTGCTCTAATTCACCCAGAGGACCAGCAGTAACCCTCAGGAAACAAAAATGAATGAGATGTGATGAATGATTTTTCCCCCTTCATTTTCTTCATTAACAAGGAAACCTCCTCGGTCATGTCATTTAACCCATCTGTGCTCATTTATTCATCTTTTGGAACCCTGGAGAAACAACTGAGTTTATTTTTAGGATTAAATAATTAGGGTTTATTTAAAGTAATGCTTCCATAATTTGTTAAGCTGCCTTTTGTCTGTTATTTTTTGAAGTTGAAATACTTTTTTTTTTTTTTTTTTTTTAAGATGTGTTCTAAACCTTTAGATCCGAGTCTGCAAACTGCTTGGCTCACTCCAGGCTGCAAACGTATTTGTTTGGCTTTCAACGCTTTAAAAATTGGGAGATTTCATAGGAAATCTCGATGCTTCAGTTATCTTGAAATATAAGATCTGGCAACCTTGGGCTTGCCTGTCCACTTGGCAGTCATCAGATGGAGTTGAGTAGAGGCTGCTCTTAAGAGATAGAGCATGTGCTCTCCAGTTTGCTACTGTCTCCATCACTCCCTATTGCTTCTTGGGCAATGCTTATTTCATTCTTTCTTTTTTATTTGACTCTGCCCTGTAAGCAAATGAGGATGCAATGTATGAGCTAGGTTCTCCAGGCTGGGTGGAAAGACACCAAAGAGACCAAAGAGAGGACTGAAAAACAGTGTGATAGACCCTTATAGAAGTAAACTCAGTTTACTTATTTAACGGCTCGGCTAAGGCCAGAACCTGGTCTCTGCCATTCATTGTGCCCTGACCTCTAGCAGTGCAGATTATATTGGGCACAAGCAGACAGCCAGTACAGTTTTAAAAGACAAAGTCCATCGAGCCCCAAGTCATCAGCAATGCCAAGTAGCTACAGTGTTATCAGGGCCTTGCTCAGGAATCAGTAAGAACCAAGAGATGTGGATCATCCTCACAGCTAAGCCAACCAGAAATAATTATTTGCTGGAGGTCAGAAGAGAAAGTTAGGCTCTCTTCTTTGTAGGATTACCACCCACCATACCAGATCTTACTTAGGTAGTCTAGAATAATGCTCCTAAATAAAAGAGGGGTGCCTACCCATTCCCTTCTCCTCATTACCTGCAGGAAGGCAGACAGCACAAAGCCCATCCACATCAGCAGCCACCTGGGGCTCGTCCAGGAAGCCATGGGGTCCCGTCTCCAGGCGCCTCACCTGCAGCCTACAAAGGAGGAGAGAGATGTTTCCCATCAGCTCTAGCCTTATCAGTTAACAGAGCAGCCAGAGTGAGGTTCCCTGAACCCCAGACCACACCTTGGAAAGGGCTGCGTTGGTCCAGAATGGAGCTGCCCACTGCAGGGTGCAGGCTGTCGGGGGCTCCTTGAGGACGGAGCCCTCCAGAAGCTGAGGCATCCCTGCACCAGCACCTCCCAGCCCATTTGTCAGCAGCAGGGTGTGGCTACTGGCATCTGACTCAGGAAGCCAGCGTGGAGCCAAGGGTTAGGGCGACTGCCAGCTTCTGCTACCTTAGGCAGAAAATAGTCTGAAACCAAATACTCCAGCCTAGAAAGGGGAACGGGACCTGCCGAAGGTCACATAGCAAAGATAGTGACTATTCTTCCGATAGTCCAAGGCTTTCTCCTCTAGATGACACAGCGAACCCAGAAAAAGGCCGGGGGGCTGGCCCCGGGGCCAGCCTAGCTCAGTCTGCTAAAGTAGGTAGCCAGCCAGGAGCAGCAGAGGCGGCAGCCCTGGGAGGGGGCTCGGCGTTTGCCTGCGAATTGACGGGGAAATCAATATGAGTCGAGACTGGAAAAGCCGAGGTCACCCTCGACTCTCGCTTCGCCTCGCGGGCGCCTTGGCGGAGCTGCTGTCCGGGGGCGGGTCGGTGGCTTCTCTCCATCTGGAGAAAGCATTACCGGCCGGGCCTAATGCGATCCGCAAATGTGCTGCTGCTTCCGACCTGAGGCGGCGACTCCAGGCTGAAGGGAGGCGGCTGGTGCCGGCCCAGGAACGCGGCGCCCCCTCGGTGCTCGCCCCGGCCGTGCGAGCGCGCGCCTCCGCCTCCGCCTCCCCGCCGCCTGCAGCCGCCGCTCGGCGCTCGCTGCGGTCCCAGTCTCGGTCCCGGTCCCGGTCCCCCCACGCCCCCTTCGCGCGCCGGGCGCGGCGTTCCCGACCCAGTCGCCAAGCGGCCGGACCTCAGGGCGCACGAGGCTCCCCGTTGCCACCGGCGGGTTTTTAGACCTCGAAACCCCCGGTCGTGAGCACCCCCGGCCCTGTGGTGCTCCCCCCACAATCAGGAGCGCCCTGGGCCCCCGAAAGAGTTTCTCCCGGCAGCCTCCCGAGCCCCGTGGAGCGCGCTCGCCCCGAGGTCTCCAAACCCTGCGCCATCCCGAAGTCCCCGGGTCCGCGGGGCGCCCCGCCCCGGGCCCCCCAACCTGCTTCAAGCCTGACTCCCCCGGGGAAAGCCTTCCCTCGACCCGCGTGGGGCGCCCCCGGAGCACCCACCTTGCGCCGCAGAAGCGTGCGGGGCGTGCAGCCCGCGGGCCGCGCGGCCTCAGCGCACGCGGGGAGGAGGCTGGCAGGCGCGGGCGGCTCAGCCCCGCGGCGCGACCCCGCACCCGGACCTTCCCCGACGCCGGCCTCCAGCCCGCGGCGCCGCAGTCGCCGCCGCCGCCGAGAAGTTAAATGGGGCTGGGACGGGGGCCGGCCCGCCTCTCCCGCCCCTCCGGGCGTGCGGAGCGCAGCGCTGGCCGCGGCCCAGACGCGGAGGGCGCGCGCCGCCACCTGCACCGCCCGGCAAGTGCACGGCGCGCCCAGGCGCCCGGCGGCCGTCGCGGGGGCACCGCGCCCTCGACCCGAGCTGGGGGCGCCGGGAGCGCGAAGGGCCCGGGTGAGGGGCCGGGCGCGGGCCTCTCGGAGCGCGCGGGGCCGCGGCGACGGCTAGACGCGGCTGGAACGCTCCTCCGCCCGCTTCCTGGAAGCCACTCCTCGCCCTGGGCCGGCCGCCAGGCGTTGTGCCAAGAGCCGGGATTGCCGACGCCGCCACCGCCGCCCGCGGCAGGCGCGCTGGGGAGAGGCGGCCGCTGCTGCGCGGGCCAGCCGGGGCGCCCCCGCCCTCTCCCCCAGCCTGCCCCGCCCCGCGCGGGCGCGGGCTCTGCAGCGGGGCCCCGCGGGCGCACCGAGCTTTGCCCGGAGCCGCTGGCGCGTGCCTGCGAGCCCCGGGCGCTCCTGGCCCGGCACGACCGAAGCCGAGGCCAGCGGCCCGGTCCTGGCCAGCGCCTGCCCCGCCTCCGCCCAGCCCGGCCTCCGCACGGCGGCGGGGAGACGCGGGTGCGCGGGCTGACAGCGCGGGGGCCGCGAGCGCCGGAGCGGGGGCGCCTCCTCGCCACGCACGGGGCGCCCCTTCCCGGGAGCCGCGCTCGCCGAAGCCTAGAACTGCGCAGCTGCGCGGGCCGTGCAGTGCTCAGGCCCGGGGGTGGAGATGGGACTGCGGGTGTCGGGGACGGGTGGACCTCTGGGGGTGAAGACAAGGCAAAACGTTTGTGGCCAGGAGCGTGTCTTAGTGTAATGCCGAGAGCCAGGGGTTGCTTGGAGAGTCTGCATTACGCCCCATCACAGTCATCACTTGGTTGAGCACCTGTTGTCACCACTGTGCCAAGCTCAGTCTGGTCCTCACCACAGCCTTTTGTGATGGTTAGTTAGCATTATGCTCGTTTTACAGATGAGGAACAGCCTCAGGAGATGAGTCGCTGCCCACAGTCACGGGGCACTCAAGACTGGAGCCCGCATCTGCTTCTCTCGGCCCTGAGCTTGCTCTCCTGCCTGTTCTGTGGTTGGTCCCTTCCAGAGGCTATGACAGCATTAGTGGGACGAGCTGGCCCTCACCTGCTCTCCCCTTCCTCTACACTACCTAGAAAACGGCTGGATTCTTACGGAAAGTGAGCAGAGGACAGTGTGAAGGAGGCAGCTGCACAGGAGGGGCAGGGAAGGCTGGGCCACCCAGCACCACAGGACCTTTGCACATTTCTTAGACACCAGTGAATCGGAGAGGAACAACTGTTTCAGGCTTGTGTTCCAGGGAGAGGAACAACAGTTCCAGGCACTATCCTTGTATAAACTCACTTACTCATCCCAAGCGCCTGTGGGTATTATTTTCACTCCCATTTTACAAAAGAAGCTGAAAGAGAGAGGGAAAGAGGTTTAAACACATGTTCTTAGCAACCAGACTGTAACCCACTTCTCTCCTCATTCTGACTCTAAAACCAGCCATCATGGATCATGGAGTCTATTGCAAAAATCACATGAATATTCAAGATGAAACAGAGAATTCAAAGAAATACTATGCTTGTGCAGTGGCAGCTGTGTTGAGCTGAGCTCCCAGGGCCTTTAATTCAGGAAAGCACTCTGGAGTTTGGGGTGTTTGGCTAGAAGCATTTCAGCCGCTCTGCTCCAGGGTCTCATTTTCTCTTGGGCACCTTTGATTCACGATCCAGGGAGTGTCCCACATTAAGAACTGAGGTGAGGTTCCATCCAGCCTCCGGCCAGCCCGCTCCAGGAGAGACTGGTCAGAAGCAAGAAGCAGGAGAGGAACCATCACCAATAGCCTCATGGAAGTTCCGGCTGCCTGTTGACCCTAGCAGGTATATGGCTAAGGAAGTGCAGGTTATGATAACACAGAGGTGAGGACGAGCCTCGGCTCGGGGAGGGCTGGCCGGACCTCGCAGGCCTCACCCATGGACCCGTCACCCTGGATTCGTCACCGCACCTCCGCTGTAGCACTCGCCATTACCTCTCTGCCCAGGTGTAGACACAGTGCCTTCCCATGGGTACCCACTCATTTCACCCTTCCACCCCTCCATCCCCGGGTCTGGTGGAAATGTTTAAACTTGGCATTGCTAAAACTTAGGGGCAGGAGTGGGAGATGCAGAAGAAAATTTACCCCAAAGGGCCAGTCTGGCCCATCTGGCTGCCAGGCGTGGCTGCCCACCCCATCTGGTGCTGGGGGCCCTCCCAGCCTAGCTCCTGGCCTACCTGGCCATGGGACAAAGCCCGTGCTTTTTGACCCTGAGAAGTCTAAAACTCCGAGTTCCATTTCCTCCTAAGACCCATCTTCTTGTCCCCTGCTTCCCAATACCTGTCGCAGGATCTGCTGCTTCTCTAGATGAGCTTCCGAGATTCCCCCTCTTCTCCCGGCACTGCCTACTGACTCCACCCAGAAAAGCTCAGAACACAGCCATGCAACCGTCCTGTGAAGGACCTAGAGGACCAGGGATGGGGTGTGGGTGTGTTTTTCCCTAAGAGACAGGGAACCTCAGTTCAGGGCACTGGCCTTAATTGGTTCTTCACACTGACTCGCTCTGTTTGCAGGGCTTGCAAAGTGTTCTCAAGAAGACAGCGTTGGAGGCTTAGAGAAGAGGAGTACTTAGACACAGATCCTGTAGAAGCTACAACTGGCTGCAATAAGCATCAAGGATACGCTGTCAGCCGCGGCCACCAGGGGATTTCAGGCAGGGATGTTAGGTGTGCGTGGCGGCGGAGGGCCGCAAGGCTCCAGAGGGAGTGCTTTTCCAGCAGAACCTGCAAGCAAGCAAGTCACATCTAGCCACGGCCTGTTCCATGGGGCCCCTGGAGCAGAAACCACACGACAGAGTAGCCCTGTCCTGAAGCAAGAGGCATGGGCTTTTGCACCCCCATGTCAGCCAGTCATTGCCACCCCAGGAGTCGGACGGTGGTATAATGTCCCAGACAGCTCAGTCAGCCACGCACACTGCTTCAGAGAAGGTCCCAGGTGTGAGCCCTTAGCTGCTATCCTCACAGCAGCTGGGGCCTAGACGCACCTGCCAGAAAGGGGGGGTCTGGATTTCCTGGCGCTTCACCAGGAACTGCTCCCACTACACAGGGCTTTTGGGGGATCACTAGCCCCACAGGGAAACATGCTCATGTAGCGGCAGTGGGTTGCTGCCTCTCCGGAGTCCTCCTTTTGAAATGAGCAGAAATTTGCCTCACACAGCATTGTGCAAGTCTTCACCTGGTTGATCTGCCTCAGGAGGAGGAGGTAAGACAGGAGGCGATTCTGCTGGCGAGGGCTCTGCATGCTCTGGCAGCCAGCCTTCTTGGAGTTTGCCTGCAGCCCATGCTGCAATCCCTAAGGAGCTTCTCCTGCGGGCCTGGAGATCTGAGCCTGTCAAATCACAGGAGTGGGGGTGGGGGTGGGGATGGGGGTGGGCAGGCTCTTTCTGGAAAGCTCCAAACCTTGGGAGTGGGGTAAGGAAGGGCTAGAGTCTCCAAAGCTTTGGAGAATAGAGTTGGGATCTGGGCCAGAAAAGGCTCTGTAGGCTCTCGGGCCCAGGCTGACTCCAATCTGGTGTCCAGGGCGAGCGAGGCGCTAACCTGTTTTGTGCACATCTCATACTCTGATAATTCTGCACACATGGCCACAGATACTGCACGCTTCGGAACGTGAGCCAAACGTGGATACTCCGGGAAGAACGGATGTGCTGGTACCTTGGAACTTTCTCATTCTGTCTTCAAAAAGACCCTTGTCTTCTTTCCCCTAAGAGGCACACAGTGGGTGTCGAAAGCATTGAAGCACCAGGAAATCCAGTTCTGGTCCAGGCTTGGCCACAAGTTGGGGGATTCTGGGCAGGTTCCTTCATCTCCCTGATCATCAACTGTCTTCTTTGTATTGTAAAAGTTTAAAAACTAGAAAATTCCAAACTCCCTTCCAGCGTAAATGCTGAGGTTGTCTTTAATCATTTGCCTGTATGATTTAGCATCACTTCTCTAGACTGGAACTCAACTCCAGCCGGCTCTTAGTCTCACAACCAGAAACGCTAATAGAAAAGGCCTCTGAGCAACCAATCAACACCAAAGAATTAAGCATATTGCATGTAAGCAAGCCCTTAGGGCTCCCTCAAAATTGTTGATTCTTATTTTGCAAATAGTTCTAACATTTGTTCATGTGGTTTCCACGTGTAAATTAGAGGCTACAGATTAGAGAGGGACAGCATAACCGTGCTACAGAAAAACCGTCAAAAAGGCACAAAAGAAGTAAAAAAAAACACCAAAGTCAGGTAAGCTCGGTTCACCTCACTGGAGCTTGAGAAGTTCACTATGTCATTACCCAGTGCTGTGTTCAGATTCATGAATCTGGGTCATCTGTGAATACATTTGTTCACCAGATTATGTTTAAGAGACAAGGAAGTGAATGCTACAACTTAGAAAAATGGCCACTCCAAAATGGGTTAAATTTAAGGAGAGGAAAACAAAACCAAATAGTATATAGTCCTTTAAATAGTCAAGTTTAGCTTACTTTAAAACTCAAGAAATGGGTCTAGAACATCATCTCTGACAACTCTAGAAGACAAAGATTTTATTCCAGAATTGATTAATTTGAGCAGAAAAACCCCAGAGTGTAAAGTATGAAATACTATTACTCTAAGCACTACATATACTTTATTGTTTAAAAATGTGATCTGTTTTCTTACGCGGCATCAAGAGTTGTGCAAAAAAGCATCGCCCGTGTGCTGCGCTGCCTGCCACTCACCTGCAGTATAAACGAGACCCGCCTCTTTAGTCTGACGTCCTGCGTGTTCCTTGCGCCCTCAGCCTGGTAATATTTGGGTTGGAAGCACCACAGAGGAGTACTTGAAAAGTCTTTTTTCACATATAAGTTCAATAAAAACATTTCTATGTATCAAGTTTTGCAAAACACACTTAAATTTGGGAGAAGGTTTTGATGGTCAATTAAGCATTTTTATCCCTCCTTTACCAAGACTGGAGTGAAAATATTCTATGGTTTGAGTGTGAGGAACCAATTTCCTTCAGACCCCACCAGCCACAACTGGTCGGTTTTAGGACTAAACAACAGTTGGATTCAGTGCAGTGTAGTTCAGTAGAAACTAACCGAGAGTCTCTCTGTGCCTGCGCTGGGCTGGGTCCTGGGAGCACGATGGCCTGACAAGGTGTAGCCCCTCCCCCAAGCCAGGGTGACAGAGATTCCCAGAGGTGTCAGAACAGGGGGCTATAAAAGCATGGGGTGGGAGGGCAAGTAATCCAGTCTTGGTGGTTAGAGGTTTCTCAGGAGAAATGACCTTTCAGTTGAGAACTAATGGTTAAGTAGAAACACAGGGTCTTATTGGAAAAAAGAAAGAAAATTTTACTCGCCTTCTGTGGTTTTTCTCCAGTGAAAAGCAATATACTATCCAAAATGCGTGTTTAAACTAATGTAAATGGCTGGTGAGTAGATCTAGGGAAGATCTACATGCTCTAGAACAAACCGCATCTGGCCAGGTCCATCAAGGTCACACCTCTGCACACATCTGCAGGCCCCTTGACCTTGTGAGTATTGAGGGGACAGTGTAGGGTCTGTGGTGGACTCTCTCAGGGCCCCCATTATCTCTGCCCGTGGTATTCACATCCTAGTGTTATCTCCCCTGCAGGACTGTGGGCAGGACCTGTGACTTGCTTCTAACCTACAGACTACAGCAAAGGTGACACAATACTATAACTTCCCTCTTGCTAGCATATTCTCTTGACTCGCCTTGCTGAAGTAACCCATGAGGTGGAAGGGACCACGCAGCAGGAGCTGAGGGCCCCCAGGTGGAGAGGCCCCCAGGGCAGGAGCTGAGGGCCCCCAGGTGGAGAGGCCCCCAGGGCAGGAGCTGAGGGCCCCCAGGTGGAGGGGCCCCCAGGGCAGGAGCTGAGGGCCCCCAGGTGGAGGGGCCCCCAGGGCAGGAGCTGAGGGCCCCCAGGTGGAGGGGCCCCCAGGGCAGGAGCCAGCAAGAAGCTGAATCCCACCAACACCCAGGTGAGCTCAGAGGCAGATCCTTCCCCACTTGAGCCTCAGACGAGACCCAGCTCCGGGCCAACGCCTTGCCTGGGGCCTCGTGAGAGACCCTGGAGCAGAGCCCCAGCTGAACTATGCCTGGATCCCTGACCCACAGAAACCGTGAGAGAATAACAGATGTGACACCCTGCTACAGGGCAGTAGATAATGAGTCTGATGTCGGTGACTTAAACGCATAAGAATGAATTTTAAAATATTTACTCTGCTACTTGCCATCTCCTTCCTCTCTCCAGCACTTTCTCTGTGGTGTTAACCGTGAAATGGGCTGGAAGCACCGCAGAGCTAGAACGAGGAATCCACTTTAAAGCATCTAAAAATATTTCCTTCTATTAGGCTGTTCTTTTTTCAATGTCTGGTGCAGCAGAGGCAAAACTGTTCTCCAAATTCCCTTCACTGTGCCTCCTTCCTCCATCCTCCCCGGAGGCCACGTGCTCCACGTACTCCACGTGCTCCAGCCTTCTTTCCGTTAGGCAGAGGCTTGCGGCAGGTTCCGGCAATGAAATAAGGCTGGAAGTAAGTGTGTGACTTCCTGGTCAAGGCGGTGAAAACCCCCTGCAGATTCTCCAGTCTCTCTCTTCCCCTTAGGCAGTGAACTTAGAGCTTGTGTGCTGACACAGCAGAGCCACAGGATCAAAGGATCCTGGACCACTGAGTCACCCCATAAAGGGGAGCTGCATTGGAGACTCGTCTGACCCATGCTACTTTACATGAATAAGAAATTACTTTCATCGGGAAACCTCTGACATTTTCAAGTTATTTGTCACTGCAGCATAAACCCTGTCTATGCTGACCAGTACATTTGGAAGACAAACTGAAAATGGAACTGACAAATGTCTACAGAGTTAGTCTACAGAGTGAAGACCACATATGCAATGCCACGGGGGGTTTGAATTTTATCCCAAGGGCAATGGGGAGCTTAGTCCAATATCTGTCAGAGCAATGATGTCAGAAAATTGGCTCTTAGGAATAATTACTCTGGCTCTATTTTATATAATCCAAGCAAGAGACATACGTGGCAGTGGGGATAGAAGAAAATGGATGGGTTTGAGAGTTATTTAAGGTAGAATGGACAAGACATGAATGATTTAAAGAGTGGGGTACAGCAGAGGGGTGAGTCAAGGCTGGCACCCTGATTTCTGCCACGGGTCACGGGTGGTAGCACTGTCATTCACTGACACGGGTAACACCGGAGGAGAAGGAGCATGTTTGGACAGGGGGAGTCGAAGGCTTGGACTGTAACAATTTGAATTGGAAATGTCCGTGGACCTAGATCTCAGGAAGACAATGTGGACTGAAGATTCAAATTAGTGACTCATCAGCTATGATTGAAACTTGAAGCCATGGAATTTGGTGATGTGAGTGAAGGTAGTTAGCTAGCTATTCATCCATTAATCTATCCATACGTGTGTTTATCTGGAAAGGCTTTTCTAAGTTTTCTGTAATGTGCATATAATATGTGCATCATTTCTGCCAAAGAATGAAAACATTAAAAGCTTATGGCCTTTTATCAAAAAACAAAACCAAACAGCTGTCATTATGAGACGCTTTTGATTTCTGCCTGCGTCTCCACCATTGGCTCGGGTGGCTCACTAGCTCCGGCCTGAAGGAAGGTTTCCCAGCTCTGTTCTTGTGCTCATCCGTTGTGAATTTCAGCCTGAAAGATACACCCGGAAGCCCTTGATTCCGCCGCCGTCATTCTGACATTCTGACATTCAATCCTAGCCCGGGTTCCTGGTTTACCATCAAAGCAAGAGCGGGACTTACTCGGCATTTCCCATGAAATTGCTAAATGCAGCTTCATTAAATAGGTGTCAACGTAGAGTATTTTGATTGTTTTTAAAGACTGAGAAAGAAACCAAAAGACTTCATGAGACAAGTATCCTCAACATCATATACAGAGTCAGGAAAATTGAGAATAAGGTGTCCAGTGTCCGGCAAAGCCTAAATAAGAAAAAAAAAAAAAAAAGGAAAACATTTTAAAAACTGAAATTGACATGAAATTTCAGATCAGACGGAAACTTCTGATCCAAGATGATCTGAGCTCAAATAATGAATTCAAACTACTCCTTCCCCATTGAAATTACCAAGGGAATATAGTAGAAAATACCGTATTAGTGATAGAAACTGGAGAAGGGACTCATCCACATACCTGAGACACAGAAGTTTGATGAAATACAGCAATAGCTGTTGCCCTGGCAACGATGTCCCTCATGGTGAGGGAACAGTGCTGTGTGCATCTTCCTTTGACCCCGCCAGGAAGGTAAGGAAACATCTCTGGAAATAAATACTATAACAAGTATAAAAGAAAAGAGAGTAACTAATATGGGTTTGCAATATTGCTCTCTCCCTCTGCCTTCAAAGATGGAACGATTCTTCACTTGTTCTGCCAGCTGTAAGTTTCCCTTGGGCTTGGAAAGAATCAGAAGAAGCCTCTAGGGGTAGCATTTCTACTAAAATACTATATGGAGTGAACTAGAGGAAAAAGGATCCAGGAGACTGAAAAGAGAGAAGACAAAAACAGCCAAGTGGCTGAGAGCAGTTTGTGGCATTTGAGAGATGAGACCAGATGAACAGTGCTCAGTGGGACCTGATGGAGAGAGAGGTGGAAAGGCACTGTTAGCAGCTCTCCTCGTGTGTTGTACAATGAACTTCTAGATTTGAAGTTGTGCTGACAGATTAAGGCAGGCACCCAAAATCCAATCTTCTTTCCAGCAGTTGGCTGGAAGCAGATTGATGTAAATGCAGTGCCAAGATCTAAAGATACTCTGCTGGCCTTCTCCGTGGGGCATTAGAGGGAAGGTCTCGCCGTGGCGGGGAGCTCTCCTGCGTGACACCCTCCTGGCTGCCTCTTGCCAGCTCACCTCTCTAGCTTCCTCTTACTATGTAAACCAGAGACCATGGGTTTTTAAATATTCCATTTAAGGTAAACGAAATATGCCAGCAAGGGTTCAGAGAGTACTAACCCCTCCATCTTTGGGATCTCCAGGGTTACAAGGATCTTTGGAGGATGGTTGTTAACTGAGTTGAAGATGCACTGGGGAGCAGAGGGCAGCCTCATGCCTTCTTGTTGTGGATTTTCTCAGCTATTATTACCATTCATGTGGCTTCACGCTGGCAATGGTAAATATGTACATATAAATGGAATAATATATGTAGACTGAAACAGAATAAAACAGTAGAAGAAACATCAACTAGTTTAAGCTGGAAATAAAAACTGGGAAGTGCTGGTGTTCAAGGGGAAGCAATAAATAGTGCCCCCTTCTATTGTCAGGTATATGTGTTGCAAATATTTTCTTCCAGTCTATGGTTTGCCTTTTCATTTTCTTAAGTGTCTTTAGACAAGCAGAACATTATAATTTTAATGAAGTCCAACTTACCAATTTGGCCTTTTGTGGTTAGTGCTTTATGTGTCCTAAGAAATCTATGCTTATCCCAAGATTATGAAGGTATTCTCCTGTTTTCTTTTAGAAGGTTTATAGTTTTAGTTTTTATGCTTAGGTCTATGACCCATATTGAATTAAATCTTTTTTTTTTTTTTTTTTTTACCGGGAGGTACCGGGGATCGAACGCCGGTCTCTCCATATGGTAGACGGACGCCGAACCTCTTGAGCCACATCCGTTTCCCATGAATTAAATCTTATTTATGGTGTGAAGCAGGGATCAAGGTTTATTTTATTTCCCATAAGGAGCCCCACTTGTTCTAGCACCATTTGTTCAAAGAAAGCTTCTCTTCCCTCCATTGAATTACCTCAACCCCTTTGTTGAAAATAAATCAACAATACATTTACATGTGAGTCTATTTCTAGACTATTCTATCCCATTGATCTATTTATCTATCCTTTTGCTAAGTCTACACTCTTTATTAGTGTATATTTATAGTAAGTCTTAGAATCAGGTAGAATGCTCTAACGTTGTTCTTTTCTCAAAAGTATTTTTGGCTCTCCTAAGACTTGCATTTCCATATAAATTTTAAAATCAGTAGTCAATTTCAACAAAAAAAGACTGCTGGGGTTTTTATTAGAATTGCATTGATTTTATAGATCACTTTGGGGAGAATGGCCATTCTAGCAATATTGAGTTTTCCGATCTATGAATATGGTCTATCTCTCCATTTATTTAGATCTTCGTTTTTATATGCATTATTTTCTAGTTTTCATTGTAAGGGTCTTGCATATCTTTTGATAACTTATTTCCTAAGTATCTTATGTTTTCTGACGCTAATATAAATGGCATTGTTTTTAGCATTTTACTATTAAATTTAATATTTAACACTTGTTGCTAGGATATAGAAACATTTCTTGCTTTTCACTCTTTGCACCAATTATTTCTTTCTCTTGCTTTATTGCACTCATTTTAAGAAGCAATTATATAAGGTTATATCTTAGACAGAGTCCCTTTTCTCTTTCATATAGTCTAGTTTGGCCTCTGAAAACTTGAGTCTTCTTTGAAGTATGTTTCTCTTGTTCTTCATTCCCCAAAGTTAGAAAGGAAAACCTCTTCCCCATTCTTCTGGTTTCTATGAGGAGGGATTTTCCCTAAACATTCCTGGCTAGTTGGGTAGGTGGACTGCCTCACAGTGTTGCTTTGAAGGTTAAACAGGAAAACACATGTAAAGCGAATGACATACCTGGTCCAGGAAGGCGCCCTCTACCTCACTGAGGTAAACCTAACTAATTCTTCCTCCATGTGGGGTAGGGCACAAAAACTAGCTCCTAAGAAGAACAGCCCAGGCCTGAATTGTTCTAGGTCCAAAGGTCCCCAGGAATCCTTGGTCCCAGGATAAGCTGGAACAACTTTTCCTAGAGGAGCTGTAACATCCCCTTTGATTCCTAGCCCCCTCCCCATGACTTACCTTTGAAGCAGATAAGAATCTTTAAGGCAAAGGAACTTGAAACAAGTTTTGGGCATCTTCTAGGCAGATAATTCAGCATGTTTAAACACTGGTGTATCTTTCTACTGAACCCACTTCACTAGGACTTATCCTCAGAGAGTTCCCTAACTTTGTGCTGTGACGTCTGCTTAATACTCCTGGTTCTGCCCTCGGGACTTAATCTTGGTGTTAATATTTGGCCTCCTTTAGCTGAGGCAGGAGGGAAGTGAAGGCCCACCCTCAGGCCTGCTGACCTATGTCAGAGCCAGCATCTGCTTAAAAATCCACCCAGCATTGAGAATAACAAGGCATTTTGCCATATTTATTGGGCCAAACAGGTAAGCTAAAACACACTGAAGGAAAAAGACCAGATGCCATCAGTAATGCCAAGAAACAAAATATTTAGCATTTTTTAGTTGCAAGTTTTGCTTTTTAAAACCACTGCAGCTGAAGATATAGGCAATTCATTGACATAACTGCAATGGATGATTTATTTTTAGCAACAAGATATACATACATTTATAACCAGTGACTTTTAGGACAATAAGCAAAAAAGGCAGCTATATTTTTCATGTAGCTAAGACAAGAAGATCATTTATACAAATTAAACAGATACAAAATACATTAAAAATAGAACACACATACAAAAGTCATTAAGTTGGTCAAAGAGCAAGGATGTCACAGAATACCACATTGAGAGAACATTGGTGTAAATTCATTTCGGTTATGAAAGTATATCCAAAGTTTGAGTTACACATTTACTGAGGTAAAGGCACGATCACTTCAACATAATTAATGGGGAAGAAGCCAGATTCCCCACGTATCATTCCTTCATACCAGTTTTCATCTATTTGATTGGTTAATGTAATGATGTCCCCTTCTTTAAATCCTAGTTCTCCTTGGTTTTCTGGCTCAAAGTCATAGAGACCACGACAGCAGGGTTGATCCATGGGAACTTTAGAACCTGTCCACATCATATGGAGACAAAAAGTACAGGTTAACATGACAGGTTATCCATGGGAACTTGGAAATAGGGAGAGGATGGAAGAGCTACTCAAGGCAGGCCTCTGCCTTCCTCCCACTACACAGCTCAGCTCCCTGGTGCTGTGTGGTCTCTGGTCTCCTCAGCTCGACTCAGCTGCCCTGAGCCTGATGCCTCAGTAGAGCTTCCAGGCTCAGCTCTTTCTCATCAGTAATCCCAGCAGGAGAATCCATGCCCAGCCCATCTCCCTGCAGCAGCTACTCTGCTCTGTCTGGAGCCCCGAGGAGGCCCAGTCCCTGCCCTCAGGAAGCTTACAGTTTCTTTGTGGAGACCGGACACATACGCGGGAAACATCTAAAGAACAGATATGAGGTTCTATATCACTATGGCCCAGAAGCCTGGAGGGCAGGGAAGGAGGGAAGGCCTAGGAGGTTATGGAGTGCTTCCTAGAGAGGGAACGTGGGCAGGATGTGGGACAGGAGGGGAGGAACCAGGGAAGAATGAGCAGATTATTTACAGACCAGCCTAATGTCTGCAGATTAGTGAATCAAGCCCGAACTTCAGAATAACGTTTTTAAAATATTTTTTAAATTTCAAACTAAAACATAGTATTTGAAAAAAAAAAGAAAATACACATATGCAAAATTGAAAAAAGCCAGCTGTAACCCATTAACCCAGAGAGAACCAATATTAAATTAGCATTTTGGCATAGAAACTTCCAGATATCCCTAGGAATATATTTGTGTACATATTTACATATAGTTGTTTCCATAAAAGACTCATCCTGCACCTATGATTGTGAACATCTTTCCAGATTATTTTAACTCCTGACCAGTTGTCAACTGTATCCATATAAAAATGCCTTTAACCAATCTCCTATTGCTGGACATTTAAGGATCTTTCCTTCTTTTCTTCCTCCCTCCCTCCCTTCCTCTTTCTTTCTCTCTCTTCCTTTCTTCATTCCTTTCTTCTTTTTCTTTCATTCTCTCTTGGCCTTCACTAATAATTCTTTTATCCCTTAGGATAAATTCCTAGAAAGGGATTTGCTTGTGATAGGACATGACTTTTTCCAAGACTTTTGATATTTACTGTCAATCTATTTTTCTATCATATATTTTTCCAAAAAAGAAATTTAAGAACTCATTTTATATAACAAGTCTTAACCCTTTATCTGTCATGATTGATATAACATTATCCCCAGCTTATCATCTGTTTTTTCATTTTGTTTTTTGGATTATGTACTGAGGGCACCATTTGTTTTGTTTTGGCATCCATACAGAAATTTTAAACAGTATAAGTAGTCAAATTGATCAAACATTTCATTCATGGTTTATCCTCCACAATTATATGTGAATATTCAAATATATTTCATTCCATTAATTTTTGCTTATTTTTTCATAGAAAGTTTTTACTCTTAATCAATTTGGATTTTGGAGAATAGTATGAGTTATGCGTGAAGGATTTTTCTTTTTTAGTAGCAATGCTTAAGCAGTTGTCCCAATACAATTTATTAAATAATCCATTCTTTCTCCATGGATTTCAAAAACTATCTTTATGATGTATTTAATTATCATGTGACTGTAACTCTATTTCAGGATTTTCTATTTTGTTCCACTGATCCATTTCTGTACCAGTACCATACCATTTAAAATATTGCAGCTTTAAAATGAATTTTGGTAACTGGTAAGACAAGTTCCTCATCATTACTCCTCTATTTTAAAATTCCCTAGCTATTCTCATGAAATTGTTCAACAAAGTAAACTTTAGTTTCCGTGTACCAAGTTTCCCCAAAAAATCTCATTTCAATTTGAATTGAATCATAAGGGTTTTTTCCTTAAGTATCCATAAGATTAATTGTGGGAGATTTCTTTTTAAATGAATGGCAACTCCATACCTTGAAGAAACATCACTTATTCATGATTATACTTTCTACTTTTTATTCTATGGCTGGACTGAGTTTGTCACTAGGAAAGATTTCTGTATCCGTATTTAAAAGTGAAATCAGACTAGTTTTCCTTTCTATGCTGTGTCAGGTTTTGTTACCAGAACTATTTTAGCTGCATACACTAAACTTGTCTTCTGGGCCTGTGGCTTTCTGAACACAGGGTGCTTACTAGAGTGTAGCTTATGGTAGGAACTTAGTGCCCCTGGGACCCCACTCGAGTCTCCAAGCTCCTGAAGGGGACATGCAGGACCTCAGCAATTCCCTCGGTTCCATGGGAAGGAGCTGGAGGAGGCCGGAGGCTGGGCAGCGGCCCAGGAGCTGCCCGGGCGGAGGCTTTGTCCTATTCCAGGTGGGGAGAATACCAAGCCCGCCCTCACTCCAGCCGCTCTGATCAAGGAACTGCCCCAGGTGGGCTGGCTCCCCATTGCTTTCCTGTTGCAGATTCAAAAGCCTGCTCCTTGGGCCACAGACCAATTAAATCAGAATCTTGGGGGGTGGGGCCCCGCATCAGTAGAGTCACCATTTCCCAGGTGTTTCCAATCTCCACCCAAGGTTGCGTGCCACCAGCTCAATGGCCCTGCCTCTCCTCCATTTTCTTTCACCAGAGTTTGGAGTATTACAGAGCGTCAGCTGGTGAGGGAACTGGAGCTGGGAGCGGCGAGGCTGGCTCTTATTCCTCCCAGGTGGGCAGCTCCTTCTCGTGGAGTGTCTTACAGGTAGGTGAGTCTTTTAAAACCCAACCCCACCTGCACTATCATCTCCAGAATTTACTTGCTGTTTCTCACCTTTGGATGGCTCCTTCCATGCCAGATTCCCCTCCACCACCACAAGTTTGTATATTTCTTTTGTCATAATGATAGGAGTTGGGGAGTGGAAGGATTTAAATACTTGGGCTCAGTTCATTGTCTTGAATTTGAACAGAATCACATGCAGTCATTTCAGAGCAGTGGAGAATGCCTATTTACTACACAGAACTTGTCCTTTCCTTTGGAAACACGGTGCATATCTGGGCAGGGAGGTTGGCCACTGAAAATCCACGGCAACTTGAGCTTTAAGTCAAAGTAAGTTTTATTCATGGATAACTGTTTTAATGTGGTCTATAGAAACAATTAGTATTCTTTTAGCATTTCTTCCATTACCAGTTTCGAACAGAGAGGACCAGGTGCCAAACCACATGGTCGTCTTGGGAGGCATTTCCTTGAACACACAACGTTAATGCTAGAAGAGAATTTGGCCACCATACCTACATCCTTCTCTTTTTTAAAAGGAGGCAGAAATGCCTCCAAGAGGTCACAATGGGACCCAAAGGTAACAGACAAGCCAGAAAGAAACACCAGGGCTCCAGGCCCCACACACGCTCTGGGATGCAGCTGAGGGTTGCTGAGGCATTGAGGCGTTTTGTGGACTATCGTACTGACTAACAGTATTTTTTTCTTCCCAGTATTCTACAAGCCACCTGCAATGACCAAAGTCAGTACTCAGCGGCAGGCACGCACGTAGCCACACTCACCACCTGTGTGTGCATTCGTGTGCATGCTCTGCACATACACCCTGGACAGAGACACACTGCTCACTTGCCACTTCATTTATTCCAGGCAAGGGACCCCTGCCACGCTGCCCACTTTGCTTTTCTGAGAGCTGGAAAATGACCAGCACTGACATCACACTCCACCAGCAAATAAACCCAAAAAAGGAGCCATCTCTCCCGAGAAGACCTGAGTGGAGAGACCCGACTCGGGTCGTGTGTGCACCTGGCTTCCGGCCCAGCACTGGGCTGCCCGCAGCACCAAGCCCGGCTCTGCACAGGCCGGGCAGCAGCCAGAGCACGGCCTCCCTGCCCTCAACTACTGGTGCAACTGGGAGACCTTCTGAAATACCGCCCGGTGCATTTTTCATTCGAGGTTGATATTTTGAAATACATCCAACGCATCTTCCATCTGGGTTGTCCTTGCTACCCAGGGCTCTCAACCCAAGTAGCTGTGGCCTCCTCACTCTACGTGTGGGCAGAACCAGATGTGAACAAAGCTGTCAATGTTTAGCTTTTGCTTTCCAAAAGGATGACATTTCAGTTGTGAAATGCTGTGAAAAGCAGGGAAAGCCAAGGCTTTCAGGCTTCCCTGCCAGAGCTAGGTAGGCTCTTATAAGAGATTTAAAGACAGAGAACGAGATTGACTGACTTTTGGGTTCCAAAGAACCCAAGAATTCTTGAAGAATTCACAGCCTAGAGATTTTATTACAAGCCACAGAGAAGGAAGGGCTGCTTCCTGCCACAGAGAAGAGATAAAAGCCTTTCCTGGAGGCAGGGAAGGGGCCCAGACAAGGAAGAAAAGGGCAAGTGAGGCTGCTGAAATGTCCCTGATTCCAACCTAAGGTAGGAGGGGATGAGGCCCCACTTCCCACTGGAACTGTGGGAGAAGGGAGGCTCCCAAAAGGCCTGGGCCAACATGGGGAAGGGAGAACGGAGTATAGCAGAAAAGGGAGAGCGGTGTCTTCAGCAGAAGGGGGGCCGAAGGAGCCACCCCAGCTCCCCACCAACTGCCAATGCTGAGAAGAGACACACAGATCCCCTCAAGACCTGCAGAAAGTGAGGAAGACTTGAGGAAGTCGGACCAGGGGTGGCCTGGGGGCAGGAACCAGGGCTCAGAATGCAGAGACCTTGGCAGCCAGGGGCCAAGGAGTGTCGAGTTACCTCAGCTGTGGAAACTGGTGAGGCCCAGACAAGCCACCTGACCTGCCACCATGATGTTCCATAAACTCTGCCTTCTACCCAGGCAACACCTTGAGGTAGAGAAGGCAGAGGAGAACCAACAGCCCTGACAGGGAATTTCAAAATTGACTATTTAAATTCTGAATTAAATTCTGAATTTAAATTCTGGATATTCTATGCTTTCTACTGGAAGAGACTAAGTTACCTTGAACTGACAAGATTACGGTTTTTCCCACCATTAGAAGAAATGGAAAAAAGATTTTTTTTTTTTTTTGGCCAACGGTGGAAATGGAAAAAAGATTAAGTTGTTTCCGCCATTGGTATAAATGGAGGCTCGTACCTTCAGTTCAGTTAAAGAGAAATAAAGTTTCTGCCCACCTGAGTGACTGTGTGTGACTTTTCTCTCTACTCAAAAGGCATGTCAGAGTCACCATGGATGGAAGAACGGGCCATGTTTTCTCAGTGGGACTTTTCAAGCCAAACTAGAAGCAAACGTCTCCAAGGGGCCGCAGTGCCAAGCTTCCTGCCTCAGAAGTGACCCCTCTACTGAGATTTTCTCTTCAGAAAAACCCAGCGCCCCCTCTCTGGCCAGCCTCTGTGGACAACCCGCTCCTTCTCACAGGCAGCCTGGCAGCCGCTGCCCCGGGCCACCCACACCTCCAGGCTTTCCCGTGTTCCGCAGTCGGCACCTGGGACCACTGAGGAGCAGTGACCCGGGGCCCTCGCTGGCTGACACGGACCCCTGTGCGTCCTGCGGGCCCCCAAGCCCCAACCCCGCACTGTCCACAGAGGACGCTGCGGCCTCTCCTGCCCTGGCCGAGGAGCCCGTGCTTCCTTTCCCCCTGAAAGGCCTGGCTTAACGTAACAGGAGAGGGGATGTGGGGAAAACACAGTCTTCCTGGTTGAAGGACTGAGACAAAGATTATTTTAACAGAGAAAAGGGAGTGTCCCTGTTAAATATTTATTATTCAAGCTCTGTTCCACACCATTAGGGGGATAAAAAAAAAAAGGAGATCCTACCAAGTTTTAAGGTGGCAGGTAGTGATGCCTGTGTAACCCACACACAATAAGTGGGGAAACCATGTTTTCCCTAAAACAATTTTCACTTCCCTCTTGGCAATAATGCAGTCCTGTTTCTAACAACGTCGAGGTCTCTGTTACTTTAACAGCAGGAAAATTCTTTGCAATGGTCCTTCTCCCCATACACTCTGCTCCAAGGCATTTTTTTTTTTTTTTTGCCCAGGTCCCTACTGTGAAGGGTAACTCACATATACAGAATTGCCCAGTGCATATACAGAAATGCCCAGATCATTTTGTTCCAGTAACAGCAGTCCCACAGCTTCAGGGATTAAATAATAATAGCTCTCGGTTTAGTTTGGGTTTTTTTTTTGTTGTTATTTTTTTTAGTAGGTACCAGGGTTTGAACCTGGGACCTCGTACATGGAAGGCAGGTGCTCAACCACTGAGCTATACC